>JAJONR010009554.1:0-14855 GCA_029582245.1 Solanum etuberosum
TCTTGATTAGAAGTCTTGAAACCCTAGCTTGAAGGTAAACAATCAAGAAAACCTTTCTTGAGATTCTTGAATTAGTTTCTTGAAATCTCTATGACCAAAAATTATGATTTTCATTAGTGATTCATAATTGTATGAAGGAATTTGAGTTGGAAAGAATGAAATTCTTGGAGAAGGACTTACATTGAAGAAGAATCTTGAAAAAGATGGAAAGAATCTTGAAAAAGATTGAAAGAATCTTGAATGGAGTCTTCTACTTTGATTTTTCCTTAGGGTGTTGCCCTAGGGTTTGAGAGAGAAGAGAATGATGGATTAAAAGATGAAAATCTGATTGTTTTGAGCCTTATATTAGTCAAGAAATTTGTAACTCTCACCTCAAGAACTTAACAAGAACTGCGAAGCACAAAACCTCAAGAACTCAACAAGATTATCAACATACTCAATCTCATGGATGAAATTTGTAAAAGAAACTTATGATTGGCGTGTGGGCAAACAAACCCAATACTATGGAAGCTTACATACCTAAAAAAACTAAGTTCTTGGCGAAATCTTGAATTTCTTGAACGAACGCTTGAAACTTTGAACTTTTTCTCCTCTTGAACCTTCTCTCTAAAACCCTAAACGCTTTTGGGGATGAATGAAACTGATTCTAATCAAATTAGAGCCTTAATTGGGTGTAATTCACGTTTAGAATAAGTGGGGGGTAAGGAAAAGACTAAAATACCCCTCCTATTTTTGGGTAACTTTCCTTAAATGGACAGCCTGACTTCAAAAGAGCATATATCCCTCATACGAGCTCAGAAATTAGCAAACTCGGTTGCGTTGGGAAAAGAACTCAGAGATCTTTCATTTGATATCTTGTGAGTCTCCTAACTCATCATGTACTGAAAGTTATGATAATTTAAAGTTGACCAAAAACTTAAAAGAACTAAGGAATGAATTGAATGAATTTTCTTTAATTCTTTTTGGAACTTAATACTTAAGAAATTTTAAATTCCTTGGTAAAATCCTACTCACAACGAAGAAGGGTTCGAGTCTTAGTTCAAAAAATTTCCGGAGTGTTACATGTAGCCTATGGGATATTGTCATATTTTTTGTATTTTATTATGATCATTGGAAAACAATTAGGTTAATATTTCTATTTAGCTATTTACGCTTTTACTTGAAATCAAACTTAATAAATATTATAAAGATAATTTTATTTGTGGATTTGATCAACAAGTAGTAACAGTAACACCATGTAATATTGTCTTGTCGGTATTTATGATAATATTTTTAAATTATAATTTAATTTAAAAAATTATAAAATATACTTTTAAGAAAATAGGGTTGGCCCGGCAAAGCCTGTGGCCCACGTACTTGTGGGCTGGGCCGATCATTTTCTGACCCACCCCAAAAATGGGCTAGCCCGACCTGGCCCGTCAAATTTCAAAGTCGTATGGGTTAGCCCGGATGGGGTGGGCCAACCCATATTGACAGCTCTATTATTAATAAAGACGAGGACATTTAAATTTCAATGATATGCACAATTAGAGTTTTAAATTAATTATTGTCAAAATTCTTTTTATGTGTTATGATAGTAGTGATATTTAACTCTAATTGAGAAAGTTAATCAAACTTCGTCTTTTTTTTATTTTTTTTAATTTAATGATGAACACACTTGAAATTGTGAATTATCTATTTGAATTACGATATTTAGGAACCATAACTTTAGTTTATTTTTAATTCTTGATACAAACATCGTAGTATAATTGAGATGATAAATCACATTTCAAATATTAGTCATTACTCATTAGATTGGATTTCGTTTGCAATTTGTAAGTACTCTCACCACACTTTTTGTGGAATTCGACCCCAATTTTATTGGGTTATTATATTTTGACAACAACCACTTTATTCTCATTTGATGATGTAATTTCGTAATTATACTAATCTACAACCATTCACTAACTGATCATTCTTTTGGAAATTATTATGATGGCACTCTATGAGTATTATAGCTCAAGCAAAATTGAAAGAGAGAATCAAGCCAGAGTTGAAAAGTTTTTGGAAAACTATATATACTTATGCAGATATTAAAAAGATGACAAATCTGTTTCAGGAAATATTGGGAGAGGGAGCTTACGGGATCGTTTATAAAGGAACACTTTCGAATGAAATTCATGTTGCTGTAGAAGTTCTCAATGATTCTGAAGGAAATGGGGAAGAATTTATTAATGAAGTTGCAGCAATGGGAAAAATCCATCATGTCAACGTGGTTCGCCTAGTTGGTTTTTGTGCCGATGGAGTTAGAAGAGCTCTAGTGTTTGAATACTTGCCAAATCAGTCACTTGACAAGATCATTTTTCCGAAAAATTTCGAAGATAATATCACCCTTACTTGGAAGAAGCTTCATGATATTGCTATGGGAATAGCAAAAGGGCTAGAGTATCTTCATCAAGGATGTGACCAACAAATCCTTCATTTCGATATCAAGCCTCAAAATATTCTGTTAGACCATAGCTTGAACCCAAAAATCTCTGATTTTGGTCTTGCCAAGTTATGCTCTAAAGAGAAAAGTGTTGTCGCTATGACTGATGCTAGAGGAACCATGGGTTATATTGCACCAGAAGTGATATCAAGCAATTTCGGAAAAGCGTCTCATAAATCTGATGTCTATAGCTTTGGAATGATGCTACTTGAAATGATTGGAGGCGGATACTAGCCAAATGAACTTTCCCGAGTGGATTCATGAGCGGCTGAATCAAGGAGAAGAGTTGAAAATCAGGATTGAGGAAGATGATGATATCATAATTGTAAAGAAATTGGCTGTTATAGGACTTTGGTGCATCCAATGGAATGCGACAGATCGACCTTCCATCAAATTGGTTACTCAAATGCTAGAAGGAGATGGGAGCAACCTAATTGTTCCTCCTCCTTTTACAACAAGAAACACCACTCACGTTGGCCCTTCTACGCAAGAGTTGACGATAATATCAGAACTAGAATGAATGGAAGCCTTAATTATGGATAAACTCCTGCATCTAAAGTTGTAATGTCAGAGTCAGTACAAGTGGAAGTCTGAATTTTGGTATTTTCATTAGATATGTGTTAAGTCATTATGTTTAGCTGCTACTTTCGCAACCCTAAGGGGTGTTGGCTACATCAGCAAAATAATCCCAGTATAATATAATCAATGTTTGATTAGCCGCACAATAAAAATGATCTCCGCCATAACTAATGCAACAATAAGAATATAATTACCACATTCAGTCATGTCAGAGAAAACAACTACTACTAAGAATTTGCAAAAGAGTGTACAAGTATCTACAGAATGAATGATCTTATAATTCATAGATTTCAAAGAAATACATACCTGAATTGGCACCACCGGTGTGTAGCCTAATCGATCATTTTTTTTTGAACAACTATCTGTTCTGCTACATGTTTGACGTCTGATTCTTGAAGGAGTCAACTGTGAACCTTCATTCCATATGAGGTTAACAGCTTATTATTCAACTCCATCAATTTAGCAATGAGTTTCATAACAGAGGATATTTGTTTCTTTTTGATGTTTATGCTCAATTTAGCAATGAATATCAACCAGTTCATTTCAAAGAAAAGCATTATAAGTGTTCTCTAAGTGTCTCCAAAGCATCCCAATGGCTCAAAGAAAAGCATTATAAACTCGGGCTACCAGATGTAGAAATATTAAAGTTGCACTTAGAATCACTCAAGTAACAATACTTCTTCAAAAAGGATATGCCCGGATCAAACTGGAATTCGAGGTATATGAACAACATCGAGCTAACTTTGTGTGCATGTGTGCTGGTGTAAAAAATTGAAATGTTGTTTTTTTTGAAAATGCAACCCGACAGCTTCGTTTTCCAACAGGAGAATATTAATGCATAAACCACTGCCTCCATTAATGTTATCACAAGATCTATGCAAACAAAACATGCTAGTCTGGTCATATCCATCAAAATTATTCGTGTGACCAACTAACTTCAGCTTCTTCAAACTTATCCTTGGATCCCTTGCTCTTAATTTCTATGAATATAAGTACTACTTGGACATGATCCCTTTTAGAAATTTTATCAAACAAGTAGCAAACAATTCTACTTGTTTTAATTTCCACAAATTCAAGCAATGCATTAAAGCATACACTGTACAAATCAATCTCTCGAGGATAAGAAAATCTAGTTCTACCTATGGATTGTCAAGTATTTGAAAGTCGGGAGTTTGATTTATCTCACAGTTCATACATTAACTTCCTGGATTAGAAGTTCAAATGTTCATTCCACGGGATACCTGTTACCTTCCACCAACATTCCTGGATTAGAAGTTCAAATGTTCATTCCATGGATACCTGTTACCTTCCACCAACAACAAGTATCAGGTAACTCTATCCATCAAGATTCAGTGTTTAGAACAGATGGAAATAAATCGCCTAATATTTTATCTTGTTTTGTCAAAAGACCTCTATTGATTCGCTGTGTAAAAAACATATCTTTCTAGTAGGGTGAACTCACTTACTATTGTAGTAATAACTTGAGATTGACGTAGAAATTCATAAACTTTAAATTCTAGAGTACTCATACTCTATATGTGTAACACCCCGACTTTTCGAAACGTCTAAATAACTCGTACCTTCGTGGAAAGACAAAGAGGGTAAGTAATAAATTAAGAATGATGTGGTATGTCATATTTTAAGTGTTCAAGGGTTGTATCTCAAGTTTTGAAGTCAGGTAAGTCGCAAAATAAAAGGTTGCGAAAGTTATCGTAAGTTCCTTTTTAAAGATTTCTCTGAAATTTGGGTCAAATGTCTCGGAGGTTTTCTCCCAATCTATAAAGATTTATGGGGCCCACAACCCATCAAATCGAAGGTCTACGAGTCTAGTTTTCAACGCATCAAACCGTTTGTTCATACAACTTCAGAATAGAGAGATATTCACGTTTTCACGAGACTGCGCAAGCAAGCACGTGAGGTGGGTCCCCTAGGTCGGTGGAACTCTTTATATATCTTCCTCTTCGACTTTTCTTCATTTTTTTTCAGCGAATAACCAGAAAACTTAGAAAATCCACTTCTAGGATCAACCAAATTATAGATTTTCTCGACTTAAGTCCTTGACAAAAGTTGTTCTACGCGTTGAGCTCGTCATCATGGTATAATTTGTTTTATCGATTTCGTAGCGTATCATACTTTGGTGTTGGGACATCAAGGGTTTGGACATACTTTAAGGTTTTGAGGTGTATTACGAACTTAAGATCAAGGTAAGACCCTTCTTTTATCGGATTATCGTGGTATCTTCTATTCTCGTGTGTTGATTATGGTCCTGCCTTTTTGTAGTAGCGAGGGGGGCTGTGAGTAAAAGTCGTTAGGCCACGTGAATTTAGCGAAAAATGTATGTTAAGGCTATTCCCTTCTTACGACATGTTTCCTTAAAGCTTAGGAGCAATGTAATTGGGTTGTTATCGTTGTTATACTTGTAGCCATTAGTGTTGATTGTTGGCTGCTCGAGTGGATATAATCCTCCCTTTTCGGGATTCTTATTCAGTTAGTAGCTTCCCTATGTTGGACACGACTTAGAGGTTATTCGTATAGGTTGCTTATAGCTAAATTGATCGTTTTTAGCCTATTGGATTGTTATTGTTGCCCTTGGGGCTATTGTGGTTAGCTGCAGAAATGTAATCTATGCCTAGAAGGGCTATGTTCTGCCTACAGGGCTATATTGACGCCTAATAAGGCTATGTGCTGCCTACAGGGCCATGTTGTTGCCTAAGAGGGCTATGAGTTGTCTATCAGCTATATTGATGCCTAAGAGAGCTATGTGTTGCCTACGGGGTTATGTTATTGCCTAAGAGGGCTATGTGACTGCCTACGGGGTTAGGGAACTATCGATAGGGGTATATAGACTGAGTGTCACCTTCTGGGCTTATGGGGGCCTGGGTAGGTGGTCTTGTGTGTTGTTTGTACCTACCGAGCTTATGGGGGCTTGGTTAGGTTGTTGTTTTATTATTTTTGATATGTTTAGATTTAGGAGCAGGTCAGTACACTTATCTTATCCTTGATTTATTTATCGGATTACCCCCAGTATGTTAGGATACTTTCTCATAGTCTATTGCCTTTCATACTCGGTATATTATTTCGTATTGATGCCTCATTTTCTGGGGGTACTGCATTCATGCCTGCAGGTCTTGACAGACGACCCAGTAGACCTCCTCAGCAGCAGGATTGACTTCTATCCGATTGGCTAGCCCCTTTCTTCCGGAGCTGCCAGAGTTGGGAGGTTTGTTAGCTTTTATTGTATATATTTTTATGGGTAGGCTGGGGCCCTGTCCCGCCAATCTTTACTACTTTTAGAGACTTTCATACTAGTGTGTGGGATGTATAGCTACGTTATGGCCATGTTGGCCTAGTTTGTTGGTTTGCTGAAGCTTGTTAGATGTTTGATGTATTGTCTTGATATATACCTGCTTTTAGTTTTTGTATAGAGATCATGGTGCCCTTGACGGACCAATCAGGACTTCTGTGCTAGTTGGCTATTTCTTTATATGAACTCTTGGGAGTAGTTGTTTCTTTTATAGATATGTTGACAGGGGCCTTGCCGGCCAAGGGCTTAATTTTAAGCCGAGATATACTTGTTTGTTTTCTTGATTGTGTGTGGCTGCCATGCGCTAGTAGCAAATGGTTCAGCAGGATCAGCTCGGGCTTGAGTTTTGGCATTAAGAGCTAGTTGAGCCCCTTGAGTTTGGGGCGTGACAATATGAGTAAACTTGATCGTCGGTAGGTTGATTTATCTCATAGTTCATACATTAACTTCCTGGATTAAAAGTTCAAATGTTCTTTCCACAGGATAGCTGGTCCAGCAACAGGTACAGGATAACTCTCTCCATCAAGACTAAAAGTTTAGTAAGTTCAATTGATTCGCGGTGGGAAAAACATTTCTTTGTAGTAAGGTGCAATAAGTCCAAAATTTTGGGCACCTAGTGAACTCAATTATTATTGTAATATTAACTTGAGATCGATATAGAAATTCATAAATTTCAATCTTTAATTATTGCTAAGGAAGAAAGGTTAATGGAGTATGATTAAGAGAGGAGATTGGTAGAAGAGAAAAGGCCCAAAATAGTCCTTAAAGTTTTGGGTTTTGATTTAAAATAGTCTTTATTCTATAGCATGAACTCATATTTATTCATTTGGTATTAACATTAAAAAAATCCTTGAGAGAGATCACACTATTTTGGCTAATGAAGAACATACAATTGAAGAAGCAAATGTCAAAGTTTATAAGGTGACTTAAATTTAAATTTGTAAATAAATTGTTACAATTCAACATTCAAAGAAATGATTGAAAAACAGTCTTGGAGATGGAAGAATTAAGTTGTATCATTCTTTTCTCCCTTGTAGTTTTGATTTTCTCTGCATTTTCTCTTGCCACCAGAATTCTTTTTGTTACTTGAGTCTTCTTTTTTCATACTGGTATCTTCTCGATTCATATTGGAATCTTCCCATGAATCGTTTCCCCTCCGTAGATTCCAATTATATTCATTTTCAACAGGTGAAAGACTGGTAGTACACTGTGAAAATGCAAGGAACTTTATGAGATATAATCAAAAATAAATTTAACAATTTCTTGTGTTTTGTCAAATATCTAAGAATCAAAACTAATGAAGGATCATAATGTTGTTCAACGATACTTAATGTGAATGTAAGAAAATATAATAGACATAAGGTATATATAAATTACCTTATAGAGGTTGCTGATGGAACGAAATATTATACTTCTGGGTATTCCTTGCATGATACGATAGCTTCCATCATTTTCATCTCTTCTCAAAAGTTTTGAGCCAGGATTGACATCATTTTCGTTCAAAAGATGGTCAGGATTATTTGAAAGACTATCTTCGTCTGTGACTTTGTTGAGCTCAGGCTCCCCTGAAAAATCATGCATAACTAAATGAGAGGATATGATACACAGAAAAAAATTACAAGTTCAAAAAATAGATTTTAATTGGAATCTAATTCTTGTATGCACCTTAGGCTACAACTCTGACATATGTCATTTAGGTGCGGAGTTTCTATCCATTAAAAAAATATTGTTCTTTTTTCATGGGTCAGATGGGATAATGAGAACTGTAATATGTACCCACTGATTTAAATTTAGAGTCCACCTCTACTTTTCCATTCAAAAATAAATGAATAAATAAATAACATAAGTATAAAATTCCTTAAGTACCAGTAATGTCTTGTTGTAGTTTCTCTTGGATAGAGTCTTCTTGGTCCTTTGTTGTTTTACTTCCATCACGTTCTTTAGTTATCTCGTTTTGTATTGCCGCCTATAAATTCACTTTATTTTTTAAAAAATGATTGAAAAAGAAATATTTATTGTAGAATACAATGAGCTAACTCAACAGAAAATTCACGCCAGCAAAAAGAAAATCTTTCCCTCAAAATTAATTGTCCATAGTTGAAAGCTAATTAAAACATTCCCTCAATTAAGTAAATAAACATAAGTCATGATTAATTACTTACCTCGCATAGATCCAAAAGGGAGTCAAACTTCGAACTCTCTGGTATTATTTCCTTATTTAATTTATCAATGCTTTCCTCCATTAATGTATGATCAGACACACCTGCAAAATCACATATAACCAAATGAAAATAAAATAATTAATAGTATATAAGTCAATTGTAAGATGTTTAAATAAATTAATAACATGAATAATTACTTCCGTACCACGAATAAGATTAATTAAAACCTTTGGATTTATCTCCATCTCCACATCTAAATAATTTAAAAGAAGTAATATAAGTCAATTATGAAATGTTAATTTCTGAAATACCGTTGATACCTTCTTTTTGTTGTTGTTTTTCAAGTGCTTCCTTTTCAAAAGAGTCATGTTGCTCCTTTTCCTTTTGGCTTTCACTACATTCTCCAGATCTCTCATTCTGTAACACCTTCTTACAACTTTCCTCTCTGTTTTTTTCAAGTGACTGAAAGTAGAAATTTTTTTGTGTAATAAAAAGACCACGATCAATGCATTATCTAAATTGTTGTGCTAAAAAATTATTCTAGATGGGGACATAATTAGATAAACAGAAGCTATGGAAATTACCATAGCAATGAAGTCAATCAGACTAGAATTATTCACCATACTATCTGGTACTCCTTGTTGCACATGGTCGTCTGCATCTACTCCTTCTTTGATCGGAAGTTTTGATTTACGCCCTTTGTTCTTCTTTTTTTGTCCAGATTGCATTTTGCACTTCCCTTAAAAAAATATTAGTCAAGCATTTATTTAACCAAATTAATTTTATTAATGATATTTTGAAAGTTCAAATTCGACCACTAGTAATCGAATTAATTAAAAACAATTACTTAATAAGAGTAAAGTTAAAAGAATAATTAATACAAAATAATGATAAGATGCATAATAAATTTATCATGTACCCTCTTCTTTTGATAAAACTACAACATGATAAATACTATGGAATAAAAAGGGAATTGTTTTTTTTTTTCAATTATCATTATGCTATACCTAAATTAAACTTAACTAGATTGATATTAGGAGTGGCCAAAAACTAAACCCAACCGGCTTAACCCATCCAATCCGTTTAAATCGCCCATTTATTAGCTTAATCAATTTCAATTCGTTAAAAATTGGGTTGATATATAACCCAAAATTGACACATGAGAAATCTTGTAAAAATATTTATAAAACTAATTTTTAATTTGATATGTTTATATATAACCATAATAATAATAAAATTATTAGGTACTAAAATAGTTTATAAGAACAAATAACACAATTAAACTTAGTAAAAATTGGGTTGGGTCTTGACCCAATTTGTAATCAATTACCTGATTCGTGTTGACCCAACCCGTTTTAACCTAAGCAAATTTGGATTGATTTGGGTCTTAACTCGTTTGTTGTCTAGATCCATTATAACCCCTCCCCCAGCCCCACCCCCCACCCCACAAAAAAAAAATGACCCAATCCGCCCAATTGTCACCCATAATTGAGATATACCCATACAAGTTGTGTAATAAACTAAACAACTCCATAAGACATAAAACAATCAAAATTTAGGACCGAACATAGAAAAAAATAATTTTACCATAAAATTCAAGGAAATCAAAAAAGGGAGAACAACCATTGCTAAATAAAGAAGAACCACATATATGTTAGAGATGGTCCATGAATTCATAACCAAGAGAAAGGGGGAAAGAACCAAGATGAGTTATCACTTAATACTTAAATCGAATGAAGAAGCAAACTCGTCTTTTCCTTACTGGTTCAGATGTCTCGTCTTGGCCGCCGAGATGCTCTCCTAAAAATTTAAATTGAAATGATGATGCGAATGAGGGTATCTCACATTTTATAGTCTATTTTTGGACACTGAGTTGTTCCCTTGAAACCCTCATTTATTCAATTTTGACATTTTAATTTTCTACTTATCAATAAAGACAAGGACTTTTAAATTTCAATGATATGCACAATTAGAGTGTCATATCAATTATTGTCAAATTTTTCTTTTTATGTGTCATGATAGTAGTGATATTTAACACTAATTGAGAAAGTTAATCAAACTTTGTATTTTATTTATTTTTTATTTTACGATATTTTGCCTATTTTGTGTGAGTAAAATATGTGATAATTCTATTTTCATGATTTTTAAAATATAGGATGTATTTAAGCATCCATATATTGTATTTTGTTCATGATTTAGTTAAGTTCTTGTCACGCCCCGAGCCTACGCTCTGAAAGTGGCCGGCACTCGAGAACCATTGCTGGCCCCAAGCGAATCCTTGGCCTGGCTCAACTCTCAGCGGAAGACTCACTCAACATTTTATGAACTCAAAAGTAAAGATTCAACTCAAAAGTCTCAAACACTTAACTCAGAATATTTAAAAACATTCAACTGGTCAAAAGAGGCAACTCAAGTCTAGAACATTAACAATAGAAAATGAAACATACTTGTCAAATACTACTGTCTATGAAGCCTCTAATACTATGAGGGATATCGGGACAAGACCCCCGATCATCCTAAAAAAACTGAAATAACAGGAATAAATGAGGGATCCTCCGGAAGCAAGGAGGCTCACCAAACAACTCTGGGACTGCAAGTGGTATCAACGGGGCGCCTGTTGATGAATTGATTTCCTGTATCTGCATCATGAAAGATGCAGGCCAACTAGCGTCAGTACATTGAATGTACCAGCATGCAAGGGGAAATCTAAAACATGACATAAGCTTGAACTGGAACTGAAGAAACATACTCACCTCATCTCAACTCAAGGATACTTAAGAATACTCAAAGGTACTTAAAGATTCTCAAACTCAGAAAATACTCAACTCAGTTCAATATAAAAGCAACAATAGATATGCATTATAAATAAAGTTTTTAAAATAGTAGATAACTATTCAATGTATTTAAAAATACAATACTAACTCAGTTTGTATGTAAAAATACAAAATAACTCAACTTGGGAGATTCTCTAACCGACAACCATCACTATGAGCTATGTGATGATACATCGTCTCGCCCACGCTGCCAGAACAATCTTATACCTTGCCAGGGTATAAGACATCCTCAACTAAGTGGATCCACTAAGCTATGCTTAAAAATCAATAATGAATCATCTACAAAGTATGACCTTTTCTAACCATGTTGGCTACATGGTATATGAGGACTTTGAGTTGTTTGAACTCGTCCCCATATCGGTGCTCAATACTACTCCCAATAATATAACTCAGCTCATATGTTTAAAAATATTTCCTCATCCTCAAACTTTGAGATTATTACTCAAAAAGGTTCTATTAAAAGAGATAATACTCAAAACTCCTCATGAACTCATTTGGAAATCGATGTTTCCTCTCATTTTAAATGTAAAAACATTTACTCTTGGGAAAACTTAGTTCCCATATATTCATTTTGAAAAATGAAACTCAACTCTCCTCATCCTCATACTCAAGTACTCAAGTCTTAAAAAAAGTTTTAAAAGATTGTAAAAGACTTCTCAAAATAACTAGAAAGAACTCTCAAGACCTTACTCTTAACTCTACCTTGAATTTGAATTATGAATTCAAGAGTTATGATTCATGTTATGAAGGATATCTCGATGCTTGGATGTAGTTTAGATCGCTAGGATTAAGAAAGGAATGAAAGCTCGACTCAAAGGAAAGAGTACGGATCGAAGGACGGAAGGAAAAGTGGGCTGATGCTCCTACCACATCCCTGGCACGCCGCGCCACCCCTCCACTTACTGGGACTGGTTTGTGGCGCACTACTTGCACGCCGCCCCAGCCCTCTTGGCGCATCTGGGGCGCACCGCCCCAGCCCCTCCCCAGAACATTCCGACGAATTTTTCTTCTCGATTTCTGGCCTTAATTCACCTAGAATCGAATGGTTTCTTCCAAACTCATTTATATTCTAATACCCAACATAAGTACATAAAAATCATCTCAAGAACTCATCAAACTCATCATTTACGATTTTAAGAACTAAACTTCAAGAATCTCATCAAGAACTCAAATCATTCGATCTTAAGAATGAAATTACGGATAAAATTACATGATTGGCATGTGGGTGAACGAACCTATCACTATGAAAGCTTACATACCTAGTTAGGATCGAATCCTTGGTGAAATCTCTTGACGAATGCAAGAAAATCTTGAACGCCTTAGTCTTTTCTCCCTTTTCCTCTTCTTGAACTTCTCTCTAAACCCTAGGCGTATTTTGGAATTATGAAAACTGACCCAGATCAGTTTAGACCCCTAAAACATTACCAAAAATGTTTAAAGCTGATGGGGTAAGGAAAAGACCAAAATACCCCTCATTAATTCGAGTACCTTTTCTTAACTGGACAGGCTGACTTCAAACGGACATATCTCCATCATCCGAACTCGAAACTTAGCAAACTCGGTGGCTTTGGAAAGAGGATTCAAAGACTTTTTATTTGATATCTTATGAGCCACCGAACTTATCGTGTACTGAAAGTTATGGTCGTTTGAATTTAACCTTAAACTCACAACTTAGGCATAACTTGCAAAATTCTCAATTTGACTCTTTCCAATTTAGTTCTTTCTAAATTTAACTCTTTCGAAGGCGAGATGCTACAGTTCTAAGTATAAATTCATGTAAATTAAATTCATATTTTTATGTATAATTATTGTGAAGAGCTATATATGATTATATTAATTTTAGGCTAAAAACAACAAGATTAATTTGACCCGAAAAATGAATTGAAACTCAAAGTGAAGCGTCCCAGATTAAATTGGAGTCAATTCATGCTGAAGAGGGGGTACATTAGGTGAGGAACGTACCTCGCGTTTGCCCCTGCACCACATGTGAACCATATTATGCGAAGAAAATTTATGTGATGGACATGTGACACATCAAAAAAGAGACAAGGAGTTTGAGATAGACCTCGGCACAGACCTAATCTTCTGCGATGAAGGTTGTGCCACACATCTATGTTTTACGGATGGAGTTTTTACCGTCAAAGCAGAGTCCAATTGGAATTAGAATTTCCTTCCCACTATTATAAATAAATCATAAGGATAACTTTTTTAGGGTTTTTATTATTCTTGCTACAAACTACTTCATAATTGTTCTTAGTTATAGTTTACTACTTCACCGCTACTTGGAAGAAGCTTCATGATATTCCTATAGGAATAGAAAAAGGGATGGAGTATCTTCATCAAGGATGTCACCAACAAATCCTTCATTTCGATATCAAGCCACAAAACATTCTGTTAGACCATAACTTGAACCCCAAGATCTCTGATTTTGGTCTTTCCAAGTTATGCTCTAAAGAGAATAGTGTAGTCATTATGACTGAAGCTAGAGGGACATGGGTTATATGCACCGTAAGTGTTGTCAAGCAACTTCAGAAAAACGTCTCATAAATATGATGTCTATAGCTTTGGAATGATGCTACTCGAAATGGTTGGATGGAGGAAGAATTTTGATTCAAAGGCGGAGACTAGCCAAATGAACTTTCCCGAGTGAATTTATGAGCGGCTGAATCAAGGAGAAGAGTTGAAAATCGGGATTTAGGAAGATGATGATATCATAATTGTAAGGAAATTGATTGTTTTAGGACTTTGGTGCATCTAATGGAATGCGATAGATCGACTGTAACGCTCCGAAAATTTCTAAGCTAAGATCTGAATCATTCTTTATTTGAAAAAAATATCGTGTTGGGTGATTCTTAAATTCTTTATAGGTATTAAGGTTAATTATTTAGTGTGAGAGTGGATTTGGATATGAATTAAGGTCACTAGAATCCCCTGGCACAAAGTTGAGTTGAAAGCTTCCTTACCGATTAATTTCTGATATATGATTCTACTTAGGTCAACATCAAACAATCATATCTCTAAGCTCAAAATGAATTAGGTGACTCATAACCTATCAAATTGAAGGTCTATGAGCCCTTTTTCCAACTTTGCAAAATTTGTCTTATTTCAATTTCAGAGTAAAAGTAATGGTCGTTTTACTAGAAACAGTCACATCAAAGTTTCCTGAAGGTAAGTTTTATGACTTTCTTCTACGGGTTGTGGAAATTTCGACAACCCGTACTGTCAACTCATCAAAAATTTCAGAGAAGTTAGATTTTGGGGTCAAATTCCTACGGATCCATTCTACGTGTAACACCCCAGAATTTTTTTGAGCTAAGACTCGAACCATCATTCGTTGTGAGTAGAATGTTACCGAGGAATTTAAAATTTCTTAAGTGTTAAGGTCACTAGATGTAGCACCTTGAGTTCCAAAAAGAACTAAATTGGAAATAGCAAAATCTGAAATTTTGCAAGTTATGCTTAAATTATGAGTTTTGGGTCAACTTCAAATGATCATAACTCTCAGTACA
>JAJONR010009555.1:0-13990 GCA_029582245.1 Solanum etuberosum
GTCTTGTCCTGACTTCCATCTTTGTCATTTAGAGGCTTCATAGATAGACAGTAGAGTTTCAGAAGTCTGTTCATTTATTTTGTTAAATGTTTTAAAGACTTAAGTTGCCTATTTTATGGCGAGTTGAATATATTATTTTTATTCAGATTTTTTCATTTGAGTTAAAGATTTTTAATTGAGTTGAATGAATTTTATTCAGTTGTATGCTTTGTATGTTTGAGTTAGTCTTCCGCTTGTAGTCAGCCAGGATGAGGGTTCTCTTGGGGACCAGAAATTGTTCTCGAGTGCCGGCCACGTCCAAGGTGT
Source organism: Solanum etuberosum (assembly GCA_029582245.1). Lineage (NCBI taxonomy): Eukaryota > Viridiplantae > Streptophyta > Magnoliopsida > Solanales > Solanaceae > Solanum > Solanum etuberosum. Next base: position 307 of record JAJONR010009555.1, read on the forward strand.
AGGCTCGGGTCGTGAAAAACTTGATATCAGAGCACAAAGTTAAAGTGTCCTAAAGTGTCTATGAAGTCGTGTCAAGTAGGATCTTATTTATGGTTGTGAGGGCCCCACTTCTATAAATGAGGGACTACAAATGTTTAAGAAAAGTTTCCCTTCTTTCATACTCTTAATCGTGCAATAGAGCTATGTCATAGAGATTTATTCTAACTCGTGCGTTCTCAGATTCATTCGACTACCCGTCATACTAGAGGTGGTGGAAAAGAAAAGTCAGTCCTTTATCGATGAGTTTCTCTTAGCAAGTGTCTTGAGAAAGTCATAAGGCTCCAAAGGGGCTTGAGAGAAGCCCATGAGTGAGTTAAGTGTTGAGTTTCAGAGGAATGCACTCATGTTCATATGAATTGTGCGTTTCAGCTAAAAGTGAGTTGTACACTCTTCCCTAAACCTTATTCAGTTGAGACCTTTAAGAGGATGGTATATTTAGAGCTTGGGTAGTATTTTAACCCGAAAAGGTAGCATGAGTTACGAGATCATGAGCAGTAGTAGAGAAAGAGCCTAGAGTTAGAGAAAAGTATGCAGAGGTTTAGTAATCTAAGTAAGGGAGATGGTGTTTCGACAAGCTATGATACTATAGTCATACACCTAGAAAGTTATTAATGAGGAGTTTTCACTTATGGGTAGACTAAAAAATGATGAGTTGTGAAGATTCCATCATAGGAGGTAGAGTGTGTTTTAGCTAGAAAGGAGTTTGTGATGAAGTGTCATTGTGCAGGTAATGACCAAGTGTAAGTGTAGAATAGAAGAGCAAAAGTATTCATAAAGTGATAGATCTAAGCTAGGCTTATGATTTGTTTGAGAGGGTCATGATGTTCAGAAAGTTATAGAACTGATCAAGTAATGAGGTATCGCATAGTAGGCGAGTAATAGTATTGATATTCGGATTTAGTAATGAACATTAAGCTTGAATTTAAGATGAGTGTCATGATCCAAAGAATGGAAACATGAGGGTGATGATGTTAGTCTTGAGATTTGATTCGGTAGACTTGACATAGAGTAGGTAAGGAATTGATATGTTAGCTCCATTGAATGTGAGTAGTACCAGTGAAAGACCCTAACCTTTAGATAAGGGCAGTGAAGTGTGGCTAAGTCACAAGAGTAACAAGAGCATTAAGAGGTGTACCGAGAGGGTATGTAATCAGAAGAGGTTAAGAGAAACACCTTAGAAAGAGGTCTTAGTACCCACTTATAGAGAGTTTGGTAGTCATGACATAAACTTCTTCCGAGTGTTAGAGTAAAAGAGGATGTAGACCAGTTAGAGATGATGGAATAAGTCCATAGCTTTCAAGTGTCAGCTTTAGACCTAAGGGGGAGATGGAAAGATAAGAAATCAAGTCAAGTGCTCGTGAATAAGATAAAAATGAGTTCCCAAGGGTATGAGAGGCATCTTTACAGAGGTCTTTTAGTAGTGAAGTGATGTTAAAAGTAGAAGGTTAATGATCTTATCGTGATGATGATGGTGTGATAATTCCGTCCAAGATTATAAATGAGGAGGATAAGGTTTTACTATGAGAAATAGTTAAATGAGAGCCCTTAGTTGGCTCCGAAGGAGTTGGTTAGCAGGAGTCCATGGAGTTTTTAGAGTACTAAGCTGGAATATAGTAAGAGCATACCATTAGACTCAGACCTTAGTAAGAGTAAACCCATTCCATACCGACTCCAGTCGTCATTCGAGGACGAATGATCCCAAGGGGGAGATATTGTAACACCCCAGAAATTTTTTGAACTAAGACCCGAACCATCCTTCATTGTAAGTAGGATTTTACCGAGGAATTTAATTTTTTCCTAAGTGTTAAGGGCACTAGATGTAGCACCTTGTGTTCCAAAAAGAACTAGAGAGAATTCATTGAAGTCATTCCTACGTTCTTCTATATTTTGGGTCAACTTCAAACGACCATAAGCTATAGTACAGGATGAGTTAGGTGGCCCATAAGATATCAAATGAAAGGTCTTTGAATTATCTTTCCAACGCCACTGAGTTTGCTAAATTTCGAGCTCGTATGAGGGAGATATGCCCGTTTGAAGTCGGGCTGTCCAAATAAGAAAAGTTACCCGAAAATAGTAAGGGGTATTTTGGTCTTTTCCTTACCCAATCAGATTTAATTCATTTTTAGTAAGGTTTTAAGGGTACAATCCAATTAGGTTCAGTTTTATAATCATAATATACGCCTAGGGTTTTAGTTGAGAGTTCAAGAAGAAGAAAGAAGAGAAAAAAGGAGAAACGAGGAGATGATCAAAGCGCTCGTCGAGGTTCTTGAGTTTTGTTACAGAATTTCGCCATGGGTTTAATCCCTAAGAGGTATGTAAGCTTTCATAGTGTTGGGTTTGTTCACCCACACGCCAATCATTTTATTTTCAGCGAAGTTTCGTTCTTGAAGTTGAAGAATTTGAGTTCTTGATTTATTTCTTGAAACTATTCGTTTCGTTCTTGAATTGGGATGCGTTTGATGAGTTCTTGGGTTAAAAGTTAGTCCATTGAGGGTGGTTTGGAGTAGATTATCATGTACATAAGTTGAGTATTCGAATCTAAGTGATTGAGAAAGAAACCATTCGATTCTAGGCGAATTAGGGTCGAAAAATGAGTAAGAAAAAGTCGGACAGAAACAAAGTTCAGGGTCCGCGACGCGGACCTGTTCCTTTAGAGTAAAACTTTTCTCTCCGCGTCACGGAGAGAATGCGGACTCCACTGTTTCAAAAATTATTTCGACCAAACATTTTAATTCATCTCCGCGTCGCGGAGTTGCTCCCCAGACAGTATTTTTCAACTATTTCTCATGATTAACTATCTGAAAAAAACTTTTAATCAACACGATATCTTTCCTACCACAAATCATAATCTTGAATTCATAATTCAAATTCAAGGTAGAGCTATTTTTGAGTGTCTATATGCGAAAGTTCCTCATAAAATATAAATATTTATATATTGTAATTTAATGTCTTAATTATATTTGTTACGTTTATTTTCCCATTGTTTTTTGCTAATATCCGGCTTTGTATAGTTTATAGTTATACCAATTTCCCTTTTCCCCCGAAGTGTACTGGTCGGACAAGTGGTTCGTGGACCAAACCTGACCCACTTGCCAAAATAGGAAAACGTGGGACCCAAAAATATTTATATACACTCCTAGTTAAGTTTCCGAATCGTCTTTTGTGGCGGATGTGAAAGCCAAGCAAGGTCTTGATCCAATTTTGATGGAATTGAAAGAGGCGGTGCTTAAGAAATCTTTTGAGTCTTTCTCCCAAGGGGGAGATGAAGTACATAGATAACAAGGTCATTTATGTGTTCCAAATATGGATGACTTGAGGGGACAGATCTTGTCAGAAGTCCATAGTTCGCGGTATTCCATTCACTCGGGAGCCACCAATTTGTACCGTGATTTACGGGAGGTCTATTGGTGGAATAGGATGAAGAAGTATATTGTGGGATTTGTGGCTAAGTGTCCAAATTGCCAACAAGTGAAAGTTGAACATCACAAATTGGGAGGTTTGTCCCAAGACATTAGCTTTCCTACTTGGAAGTGAGAAGACTTGAATATGGACTTTATAGTTGGTTTGCCTCGCACTCGGCGACAACATGATTCGATATGGGTGATAGTAGATCGGATGATGAAATCGACTCATTTCCTTCCCGTCAAGGTTTCCTATTCGGCGAAGTACTATGCCAAGATGTACTTGAGAGAAATGGTAAGGTTGAATGGAGTGCCTTTGTACATCATTTCCGATCGTGGTACCCAATTCACTTCTCAGTTTTGGAAGCCATTCTAAAAGGGGCTTGGCACTATGGTTAAGCTTAGCACGGCTTTTCATCCCTCAATCGTGCAACAAAATAACAAGCATTTCACCATATCTATACCAAACAATCCCCTAAATCCAAAAACTCAAAAATCATAAAAGAACTCCAACATTTCAACATAAAAATCATAACTTGACCAAATTAATCAACTTAAAAATACTGCATTCAAATAAATTACACATAAAATAACTATAAAATGCAAAATTTAACTTCACCTGAGTATAAGTATAGAGATTTTTGAGTGATTTTGTCTGAAAAATGGCGAAGAGAAAATTAGGTTTTCTCCTAGAGAGTACTTTAAAAAATTTGAAAACAAAGAGGGCTTTTTCTGCTTTTTGTGTAGTTTAAGTAGGAATAATAAAAAACTTTTTTTCTCTGCAGTTGCACTATTGACCAGGAATTGCCCGGCTAATGTCGGTACCCAATTGGAAATTGTGTCAAATTTTAGAATATCAAATGGTATTTTCAGTCTCAGTTTATGTAACACCTCGAATTTGAGAAAATATAAAAATGCAGCTTTCCAGAACCTGGTGCAAGAACCACGGAAGCCTCCGACGGTCCGTGGTCTGACACACGGTCCGTAGGTGAGGTTCATCGTTGGGCACCAAATGCTTATGGTCCCTGACCCCCCCCCCCCTAGTTTACCAGGACGGTCCGTGGTTGGACCTACAGACCGTAGATGAGGGTCAACAACCAATTGGAGGGAAATGACTGTTGGGTCAAATTCAAACGGTCATATCTTTTAGTACAAGATGAATTAGGTGGCCCATGACCTAGAAAATGAAGATAATTGAATCTTCTTTCCAACACCACCGAGTTTCCTAAAATCCCATCGTCGAGTAAAAATTTATGCACGTTTTAGTGAAGCCCTATCGGGCAAAGCTTAACCGATGACTCCTACCGACGGTTGGTAGGTCAACCGATGGCCCGTCAGTCCTGTAGTAGGTGGCACTCGTCAGATTTAAGTCAGGGTCATTTTGGTCCTTTCCCCTATGTGTTGGGCACTTAAACTACGTCGTTTGATGCCTTAACTACGTCATTTTACTCAGTTTAAGCCTAATAACTTTGTCAGACATACCCAGAACCCCCATTCACCTAAAATCATCCAAACTTAGAGCAAAAAGGAGAAGAAAGCGCCAGTTTCCCAAGAACAATCAAAAGGTTTGCTGCAAGTTTCAGCCTCGAAATCGAAGAATTTTCTGTTGATTTCGTCACCAGGTATGTGGGATTTCACTAGTTGATTCCTTTCACTAATAACTTTGTCAGACATACCCAGAACCCCCATTCACCTAAAATCATCCAAACTTAGAGCAAAAAGGAGAAGAAAGCACCAGTTTCCCAAGAACAATCCAAAAGTTTGCTGCAAGTTTCAGCCTCGAAATCGAAGGATTTCTCCATAGATTTCATCACCAGGTATGTGGGATTTCACTAGTGGATTCCTTTCATCCACTAGGTCCCTAGAATTCAGTCAGTTCCTTGATTCTCCATATCTTGTTTAGACCTTGGATTTCTAAAACCTTGGAGATTTGTTGTGATTTAGTTGTTGTAGTATCCCTAATCAAAATAACAGGTTTTCTTGGAACGTTTGCTTAATTCCTTGTATGAAACTTAGAACCCTAGTTTGTGTAGATTCTCCTAGTTCATGAATTACACTTGCTAGGTCAGTTAAACAGATAATCATGCTTCAGTTTTCGAATGCACATTATCAGTTTATAAATGTTGCAGTCTCAGATTGCATGTCAGTATTTTGAGCTATTCAGTATGTCAGTTACTTTTGTATCATACACATATTCAGTTAGGAGTAGACTTAGCACCTAGTTGGACTAGGGTTCAGCGTACCCTCATAGTCCCAGAACTGTGTGCCCCCATAGGAGTGTAAGTCCCCTCTGTTGGGCATCAAATTTAGTGATCACGTCAGTCATGCCTTTATACCCCTGGCAAGGTATATTGGGTCCTCTCGATGGGGCGTATACATCGGACTCCACGTTTAGCTCACATGGTTTTATGTCGGTTAATAGTAGCTCCCACAGTCAGACTCTTAGTGCATTTGACCAGGTTTTCAGTATATACTTCAGCATTCAGTTCAGCATGTCATGTTCATGATTAGTACTTGGTCATTGCATTCAGTTTAGTTTTTCAGTTATGTTTTCAGTATTTACATTCTTGCTCAGTTTACAGTGTTGCTCAGTTATGCCTTGTTCCGCTTATGTATATTTATTCAACTTAGTATCTATGTCCTGCATGCTCTGTACATTCAAAGTGTTGACGTATATTCTGCGCTACATCCTTTTATGATGTAGGTTAAGGTACTCAGTATCCAGATCGCGCTTAGATCAATTATCGATCCGTATTTCAGCAGCTTTAGTGGTGAGTCCTCTCATTTCGAGGACAATAGACATGCTTTCCATTTCAGTCTTTTTAGTCAGTTTTCAGTTTTGTTAGAGTTAGCTGGGGGGGCATGTCCCAGCAACTCAACACAGTTAGAGGCTTTTCAGACATAGTAATAAAATCAACTTGGGTTGATGAGTTTATCTTTCAGTTATTGTTAAACTCTTAGTATGGTTTATACATTCAGACTAGTTGGGTATTCCCCATTTTTCCAGTTACCTATTTTTTAGCTTCCGCATAGTATCTGTTTTACCAGTTATCTTCAGTATGCTTATGATATGCCAGACACAGGGTTAGCTTGGGGTCACTCGTGATCCTAGGTCCCGTGTTACGTCAAGGGGGTAGCCTCGGGGCGTGACCATTTAGGTATTAATTATTCTTAAAATATTTTTACAAAATCCTTTAAATATGAAGATTCTTCTCTTTAACTAAGTGTTTAACATTTTCTACTAGAATATGGATAAGCAAAATAAAGTAGATGGTGGAGATGCAATAATAGCAGTTCCCATATCGTGTATTGCACTTAAAGTTGATGTTTTAGAGGTAAGCTTTTGAAATTTTCCTCTTTAGTTATCTTTATATGAAGATGAAATTTTCAAAAGCTCACCTCTAAAACATCAGCTTCAAGTGCAATACACGATATGGGAATGACTATTATTGCATTTCCACTATCTATTTTATTTTTCTTATTCATATTCTAGTATAAAATGTTAAACACTCAGTTAAAGACAAGCATCTTCACATTTAAAGAATTTTTTAAGAATGATTAATATCTTAACATGGTATTTTAAGAATAATTAATATCTAAACTGATATTTTAAGAATAATTAATATCTTAACATGATATTTTAAGAATAAATTAATATCATGTTAATTTTCAGCCTCAGTTTAGATCTACCTTTTTTATATTTATATATTTATTTTGAGAAACTGACATAAATTAGGATATAATTAACAGTGCACCCATGAAAAGTATAAGAGTGTCATTGTGTTGTTGGTACAAGCTAGACTATTAGAGGATCCACATGCGAGACTTGAGTTCGAATCCAGCTAGATTCTTTATTTCACTATTTTTATTTTAAATCTATCTTAGAGCTCATATTTGAGTTAAGGAAAATCACTATTTTTATTTTAAGTTTATCTTAGAGCTTATATTTGAGCTAAGGTAATATTGGTGCACCCAAAGTCTACAAATCCTAGATTCGCCTAGCTAGTAAGTTATTATTGTATTACTAATGAAATGAGAAATGATGCAAACTATGTAAAAGAATTAAATTAATTTTTTAAATCATATTATAAGATTCAAAAAAACTAATACATAAACATTAGTTTAACAATCCAAGTATGATTTTAAGTACAAAAACAATACTAGAATCACCAAATTCTCAGTTAAAACACTATATTTATAGTTAATTCACTATCAAATACTTAAAGGAAAAATTTAAAACAAAAATTATGAAGATAATGTGATTCAAAAAAGAAAACACTTAATCTGGATTCAAATACTTATATCTAGACAAATAAAATAACCTAAATATTTTTTTATTTTCAGTAATTCCTCTCAGGTTAATTATGATATACATATGTGAAGGACACTTTATCTGAACTCAAATACTTATATTGAAGTCTGATGAGTCTTTTGATAAAAACATCAGTAGGTAGATTCTTTCTCATGACAATTAATTTTATTATATTTAATTTCTTTCATGATATATCAAATTTACAATATAGTGCCAATATAGTTATATTTTTATGTAAATTCAATATTCAGGAACTATCTACATTATCAAATCTTTCAAGTAGATTTTTTCAAACAACATGTACATTTGAGGTATATGTTATCCCCCTAAAAGATCTTAAGCTATATAATTTGTTGTCAAAAAGAAATAGTCACACTAAACCCTTTTTCTAAGTGATGTCACATAACTTTTAAAATAAAATTTACTTTTATATGAATTATAACCCAAAATTATTTTAATTGAACAAGACAACTATTATAGATCTAAAGTTTATAAAGTAATTTTTGATACCTGACAATTGATACGAGATAATGTGAAGATCAATGATATTTGCAGGATGTATAAACAAAGCATAAATGCAATCCATTTTGAGGACTTGATTTGAATCAAGGACGTGCGAGATCTGTGCTCTAGCCGATTTCATTCTTGATGAATATCAAAAAAGTTAACAAATTTATAAAATTTAATACTGGCGATGAAAATGTAAGATGTGAATATAAGCTAGAAATTTTTGTTTAATACCTCTAAGACATCAATATAATTAAGAAGACCAAAGGGTATAAACCTTAGATTAAGAGACGGGAGATGAAGGGGGGAGGGGGAAATGCGGAAAAAATTATACAAAATAATTACAATTAGAAACAAGACAATTATAGATGTATCACTAAAGAAGAAAAAATAAATTGTGTGAAGAAATATTTTTGGGTTAATTTCATAAAGGCCATTAAAATTTAGTATAATTGTAGTAAAATCATTTATCTAACTATAAAATTATTTAACTTTCACTTAATTTTATACAATATCATTTTTGTTATTTCAACTTCACCAAAAATTATAGTTAGTTTATTTAATATATATTATTTTAAAGTAATAAAGTTTCATAACCCCAAAATATTAATATACCCAAAATTCGACCTATGAAATTTAAAAGGAAAGATTTCAGTAATAAAAAGTTTATTTTTAAAACATAACAAAATTTTCTTTTAAAATATAACATATACTATATTGTATGTACGTGCATAGAGTATCAATATATATAAATCAATGTATTGTATATGGGTGCGTATATAATATTTATATATGTATATTGATGTCGTATACACAATATACGCACTCGTATAAGAACCGGTATAAGAATTGTGCCTTCGATTTAGAAAAGTGAATATCAATGTATATATACTAAGATGTAAGCTATAGCTTTATTTTATAATTATTTAAAAATATCACTACAAAATATAATTATGGAGTATAGTAAATTATTATTTTTTAAAACGAATATTATGAACATACAATTTGATGTGATTCAAAAAAAGAAAATACTTAATCTAGGTTTAAATACTTATATATAGACAAATGAAATAATCTTAATATTTTTTAAATTATTTTTTTGGTCGAAAGCTTAGCTTTTATTCAACCGGTAAGAATTTATACACCAATTAGCTATTTAGAGTTTAAGTAAATTCCTCACTTCTTGGCAAATCTCATCAAGCTAGCTATTTTATTAGTTTTCTACTATATAACTCTACATTTCTAGGTAAAAAAACTTACCCACACCGGGTGTTTACACCAAGCCAATGCAATTTCCATTATTACATGATTTAATAAAGTAAAACACATGTCAATTAATTATGGTTAAGTAAAATGAACTATAAATTTAAACACATGGCATGCATGTATTGGCTTGGTGTAAACATCCGGTGCGGGTAAGTTTTACCCCACTTCTAGCTAGGGAAATTGTCTAATCTTTGAAACAGTTTTTCCCATATAATTTGGTGTTGTCCTTTTGTGTGAAGTTGAAGGATGATTTCTATGGCTCTATGTTTGTATTCATGTTGGTGTTGTTAAAATCTTTTAGTAGTCTGCTCAATCCAGACATGGTAAATTCAAACATTGAACAGCCAGCCTAGCACCTGTGATTCTAATTTCCTTTGTTTCACCATGTACGTTAACCATTGTATCTCAACTTCCTAAATTAGAATTTGTCGTTGTATTCCCAGTCAGTCTAACAACATCCACAGCTTCGTTGAATACTTACATCCAAAAAAATAGATGTGTGAGAGATTCTACTTCTCATGTGTTACAAAACTTGCACTCATGTGGTACTTGTATGTCACATCTCTCTAACATGACCACTGTAGCTAATCTTCCTTGAAGTATTAGCCAAAGAATGAACTGGTATTTTGAAATTATTCTTTGGATCATTATCAGGCTTTTTCAATTCACTTTTTAAAACTTAGGGCGAAAGAACTTGTAAGATTTTTTAATGTCGTACTTTCTTTTTCTACAGAGTTTTTGCAGGTTTGTGAGCACTATGTTCTAGCGTTGAAGATCTTCCTCACCAGTTAGTAGGCCTGCTTTGGAGTCTCCATTATGGTTAAATCTTGTCTCTTTATGTCTAAATCATGTGGTCATTGAATTCAAAAAGCATTTTTTTGAAGGATACAACCCCATAGAAGCTTGTTAATAGTTGCCTTGTTCCACACTTGAAAATCAATCATATTCAAGCCTCCTGCACTTTTGGGTTTACATAGTGTATCCCAAGCTACCAGAACTCTTCTCGATGTTTCGGTGCTACCTGTCCAAATGAAGGTCAATAGATAATAGTGGTTAGTTCTATGACCTTCTTAGGCAATAGAAATATTTGTCTCCGGCATGTTTGCAGTTCAAATAGGATACTCTTGATCAGTTGAACTCTGTCACTATATGATAAGAATTTAGTAGTCCAACATCTAATTATCGCAATCATTTTATTTACTAGTGGCATGTATTGGTGTACTGTGATCTTTTTTGAGGATAATGAGACTCCAATATATTTAAAAAGGCAGCCCTCCTACGGCGAAGGCGATATCTCTTAATATCTATTCTCTGAATTCATGTGTAGTACCAGAAATGTATAGTGAGATTATCTTCAAGATTGCCTTTAGCCCTGAAACCTCTGAGAAATGATTATATGCTTGCAATATTAATGAATTGATAATTTGTGAGCCTTGAAACACATAATCAGGTCGTTTACGAAGCATATATGTATCACTCTCAGCTTCCCACATCTAGGATGGTACTTGAATGAGGAGTTATGTCTCAACTGCTTGAATGTTCTGTTTAGGTATTCCATTATCAATACAAAGAGGTATGGGGATATGAGATCCCCTTGCCTCAATCCTTTCTTAGCTTCAATGCATGGGGTTGAGCCTCTATTAATAAATAAGGAATAACTTATTGTAGACACGCATGACGGGAATCCAAAATCCAGCAGTACCATCTTTAGGAAGGCCCACTCCACCGAATCATAGGCCTTTTTGACGTATACTTTGATTTGACACCTTGGTGATACTCATTTTCTTGTGTACCCTTTGACTAGCTCATGTGCCACAATCACATTGTCTAGTGTATTCTTACCAGCTATAAAGTTTGACTGAGATGGACCTACCAGGCAATCGATAACCAACTTCAATATTGAGGTGATTACTATGGCTATTAGTTTATACATCGTGTTGCAACAAACAATTGACCTGTACTCTTTGACATAGCATGGGTTGGACACTTTTGGGATCAGAGTCACAGTAATATAATTAACCTCTTTTAGCAATTTTCCTATTTCAAAGAATTGGAGAACCGCTTGAATGATCTCGTCTCCTATCAGCTCCCAATATTATCTTAAAAACTCTACACTGAACCCATCAATACTTGGAGCCTTTTCATTTGATATCTCATTCAGTGCTTGTAGGATCTCTTCTGTGTTTACCTCATTTACCAAAAGTTGTTGTTGGTGTCTATTCAAGCCAGGGACATCCTTCTTTATATTAAAGTCCAAACATGGCGACTCCTCGGCATTAGTCCCCTATAAGGCTTGAAAGAAACTCACAAATTCCTATTGTATTCGGTTTGGATCAACCAGTCTTTCACCAAGTTCCATACAAATGGAGGAGATTTCGTTTCTAGCCTGTCTAGCATTTAGGTAGGCAAAGAAAAACATTGTATTAGTATTCCCGTATGTAATCCAAGTGGCTTCGGACCTTTGTCTTAGAACCTATTCGTGTAGTATCAACCACTTCTCTAGTTGCAACAAAGTATTTATTTCCTCCTGGATTCAGTATGAATTAAACAAATCTTATTGCAAGACTTCTTGAATTCCTTTGATTTTCAATACTTCCTCTCAAGTTAATTGTGATATACAAATATGAAGGACATTTAATCTGGATTCAAATACTTATATTGCATTCTTTCTGATAAAAACATAGCATATTGATCCTCAATAGTGATGCATTTGATTGTCACAAGTCTTCGTTGAATTTTTTCTATCATGCTTATTAATTTTATTGTATTTAACTTCTTTCATGATATATCAAATTTATAGTATAGTGCCAATATAGGTATGTTTTTTTTATTATGTAAATTGAATATTCAAGAACTATCTACATTATCAAATCTTTCAGGTAGATCTTTTTGTCACGATCCAAAAATGGACGTGATGGCACTCATCTTATCCCACCAAGACAAGTCAGCCTAAAACTCAACCATTACAATAAAATGCGGAAATTTTATAATCAACTGAAAAATACCCCCAAAATCTGGTTGTCACGTGTACAAGCCTCTAAACTACTACAATTGATTCAAAAGAAAAACACAAGTCTCAAATGACATTGTTTCTAGAATAGAACAAGATCATAAATAGGAGTAAGAAGGTCCAGTGAGATGACAACTACCTCACAAATCTCCACAAGAAGCCTTGGATAAGGAGAGAATAGAGAGTATCACGAAAATGCGAGCTAGTAACCTAAAACAATGTAGTAGCAAGGGGTGAGTACCAAACCACACGGTACTCAGCAAGTAAACTTCTAAACACAAGCTAAGGGAATAGAATACGGGTACTCCTTACACCCCAACCAAACCTCCACAACTACAACCTGCATAAAACCAGCCCAACCTAACAGTTCACAATTTACAAAGCACACAGCTCAACAACAACACTCTAACAATTTCATATTCTCAACAACACACTCAATATTCATCAATCACAAGTTCTACAGAAAGGCACTCAAAAGATTAGTAAAACACAATATCAAGTTCACTAATGATAAAGATGTACAATGCAATGGAATGCAATGTCAAGTATAGTGATGCATGTCTGACCTAGTGATACACACCCGCTGTCTCTCAGTCTGGGACTCATGGGGGACATATATGTCCATGCATCCATCGCGGCGTGCGATACATCCCTCAAAATATAGTATCCGTCGTGGCGCGCGACACGTCCCTCGAAATGGTACATCTTCTTTAATTTCTTATTTTTTCTCAATTCACATAACACTTGTCACAACCATGTTTCAGAACAATGCAAATGACATGTTCACATAAATAATAAGGAGATGATCATTTTCATAATAATGCACAATTCACAACAACACAATCGTGATTCAACATCAACAATAAATCAATAAGCCTTTCAAACCATTCTCAACACATCACATACCAACAATTAATCACATTGCCTTTTATTACCCCTTTTTCATCATTAGAATTATTCAATATGGACAAGTCAACCCATCACCAAGTCCCATTACTCCCCAACACATACCACAAGGAAATATGCGATTCTATGCACTTAACAAGGGTTTAGAAATCCACTTGCCTCAAATAGTCGAACAATCACTGAAACTTGAATCTTCCCTTTCTTTGAGGTTTCAAATAAATACAATCTATTTAAATAAGTAAT
>JAJONR010009556.1:0-14083 GCA_029582245.1 Solanum etuberosum
ATATATATATATATATATATATATATATATATATATATATATATATATATATGATACTTTTCAAAAACACATTGAGAGTTCATGACGCATGGGGACTCACGAGGTCCATATATTGACATGGATGATCTCCATGTGTCTGTGCGGATAATCTCATCACACTATCATAAAATCAAACAATCCTCAGCATGGATGATCTCCATGTTCCCACCTATCACGACCCAGGGGTACCCCCTAGATGTAACATGTCATATAGGACCCCGAGAGACCCCATACAAGCTACTTAGCACTCATAAGATAAGAAATAGAACAAAAGAGGTAAAACAAAATTTCAAGTTCAATAGTTTTATAAAAGTAAAGCGGAAGTCTAAAACACGTATCTCGATAGCCATCTAATACAATAGAATGAAATTGGGCCTAGCCCATACATCATGTCAAAAACTGAAATATAAGAAAGAAAACCGAAACAATGAAAATCCGTCCTTGAAGCATGAGGACTCACCAAAGCTAGGGATTCTCACAATCAACCACTAGCCACAAAACTGAGAAACCTGACTGTCAGATCCTACATTTGGGGAAATGTAGGCAAGAGTATGCGTTAGTACAAAACAATGTACCAAGTATGATAGCGATGCATAAAACATTTAAATCATGCTAAAAGAGGATATTTCATGAAATGCAATTGACCAAGCTAAAACATGATATAAAAGGGTTAGAAAACATAAGTCATAAAACATGGTCAATGCAAGATAACATCTTTAAAACCTTTGATCACATATGAGATACTTCTTGAAGTAACCTTAGTTCATTATTATTGTGGGAAGTATCCTTAACCAACATAGAGACCATGTGAGCTATAACATGATCCCCCGGTGTCTCCCACACCGAAAAGGGTTTTCCTACTTGTCAAGGTAAGGCCCATGAACTTCTAGTTTAAGTGGATCCACTAGCTAATGTCTATATATACAATCATCCTATGGGGGCACATAGGTAAGAGATAAGGAGATTTATTCTAGAAACCCGACCTCTACTAACCGCAGAGCTTCCATCTCAATATCCTCTCGGTGCTAAGCATAAATCCTACGGAATAGTCTTTTCTTACTTGTTCTTATTATCCATGGAAGGGCACGTCATCTTGCCAACCAAGCTAAGTCATTATTCATGGAAAGGTATCATTCAATAACCAATCCAAGCTAAGTCATTAGGATAACTATTAATTTTTGATTCAATTAGGTGAGAAGACCTTTCAACCTTAGAATCCTTATTATGTGAGAAAAACGTTCACAATCATGCTTTCATGTGTATATGAGAAAACCATTTCAACAACACAAGAACAACATCATCATTGATACTTTACTCTCAAAGCATCCTTAAAACATTTGCATAGATTTCATAAGAACATGCATAATTTCATAATTTACCTTTCAAGGTTCAAAACCCACTTTTAATCATCAACATTTTAAAAACATGGGTTAGATATAGATTTCTTTTTAAATTCATGTAATTCTATCAATACATGCTTGATTTCATAAAACTCTTCCTTCATAATCAAAATTCCACATCTTATGATCATAACTTGGAAAACATGAGGATTACATGGGTTCATAGGGAAATCATCATAAAATTGTAGTATTTCATCAATTAATGCATAAGAGATCATAATTCAATCATTTAAATCAATACTCAAGAGAACCCATGGCTATTGAAGAAAATCCTAACTTAATTGGGGATTTCTAACTTTTAAAATAGGAGAATTTGGGAACTAAATGAATGGAAGGAATCTATGGATGAAAACTAACATACCTCAAAGCCAATTCCTTATCTTCAATGGAGGAATTGACATTTGACTTGAAACCCTAGGTTGAATCCTTCTTCCTCAAGCTTTCTAGAGAGAGAAATATTTGAGAGAGGAGACTTGTTCATCTTTTTGGTGAATTTAAAGAGAATGAACTAATTTGGGGGTTGGAATCACTTATATAGGGGTCTTAGTGAAGTGTAAAACGACGTAATATAGGGATAAAATAATTAGCAAAAGACCCAACTACCCTTAAAATAACTGCCGACCTACCGACCTACGGACCCCTACCGACGGACCATGGATTGACCGATGGTCCGTCCTGCACGACCGTCGTCCATGGTCAGAAAGTTGGTTTTGGGGTCCTGACCTACAGACCATCGACCACGAACTGTGGACAGACCGACGGTCCATTGGTCAGGCCGTGGTTCTGGGCCTCTGGAATTTAGTTGGGGTGGCCAACCACGGACCACACCTACGGTCCGTAGTCCCATCCACGGGCCGTGGGTAGCCTCTGTTGGATGTCACCTGCAACTTCTGAAAAATGTTGTCTTGCCCTTCTCAAATCCGGGGTGTTACACCAACTTATAATTATAAATTAATCTCAACATGGACAATCTCCACCTGTCAGACCTCAACTCATACTCAGTCTCATATCAATTCATGTGCACAATATAATCTCAACATAATAGGAGATGCTAATATATCTCAATCAATCAAATGTCAGTATGACATAGAATCACATCAACTATCACAAATATACAGATTCAAATAAGAACACAACTACACAAAAGAAATCAAGTAAATAATATATCAGCTAATGTATGTATTCTTTGAAATTCTAAGATTAAAATTCATCATTACTTAGTAAAAAAACTTTTTTTTATAACACCGGTACTCGTACCAATGCCTGTCACACCATTGATATGAGACCTCCATCTTTTGCTCCTACATATTATATATCTCAGTTTGTAATATTTAATTAGAAAACGTCCTTCAATAAATTTTAAAAGTAATGAGTGGTAGATATGGACTCATTTGAGGCTGATTTAGCTCAATAATTAGTTTTCTCAATGCCTAAATATATCCTATTTTGATGATTTGCAACTTTGAAGGCTAATAGATAAGGCAAGGATGGATATTTTAAAGAATGGCTAAAAACGTAAAAAGAAGTGCAAACTATATATTGATAATTGCCAAACAAGAAAGGCAGATCGCCAGGTGAGCATGACCTCGCCCAAACTGATAGTGCACAACACTTCTGTTTATCGAGGCTGGTTGGCGAACTCCAAAAGAAAGGGTGACTCGCTAAATGAGAATGGCGACCTTGTTGACCATAACTGAAAGCGACAGTGCAAGGAGAAAAATTGAAGTCTCGAAAGGCAAACTAAGGTGGTACTCGGTGATACGCCGAATGTGAAAGGCAGACTCGAATGAGCTCGCCGGCTGAGGTTCAAATACCTAAAGCCTAGAGCAAGAGAAGGCGAGCTGAAGCATGAATGCCGACTCACCGAATGAGTTTGACAAGCCTTACAACCGTCTCCCAAAGGGTAGCGTGTTTAGATTTTGGCCAAATTTTTGGAAACTATAAATATCCTAAAGGAGAGAGAAAAGACCTTTTGGTGAGTATATAATTTGATAGTGAGAGATTTTATAGAAGAAACAACTTTACCTTGTGAATAACAGTTTTTAGTTTTTGGGGTTTTTTTAACTTTGTTCTTTAAATTGACAAATTGAAGTTGAATTCAAATTCGGTTTCCTTGTAATTTCCTATTTTCATGTTACCATGGTTGATTTCATAAAAGGTACAATTTCTTTGCTTTTTCTGATGGGTAGTTAAAACCCCAAGATCCATGGGTTCAAATATGGAATAGAGTGTTGATTTAATGTCGTGGATATTTTGTTATGCTATGTTTTGCTGTTCTTCATACTTGAAGTTTGGCTAATTAGCATGGGGTTAACTTATGGATTAAGGTTACAAACTTGATTCGTACTTCCGATCTTTGGTCGATGCTCAAAAGAGATTGATTGGAGTGGGTAATTAGTCTGATAGTAGAAATTAAGGTTTGATGTCTCTAACTTGCTTGAAAGTAGAGGTTATGGATCAGATCTATTTGCCCTACTTCTGCATCAAAAGAGAGAGTAGAGGAAGGTAATGGGTTCTTTTAGTATAACATATAGATGAGACCGAAAGGAGATTCTATGCAAGGATGCTATGAGATCGAAAGAAGATTAGCGTCATTGAAGATGACCTAGCCTATTCATGAATGTTCCTATTCATAAATGTTCATTACTAAAGAGCAGCACAGTTACCCCTATGTGACATTGATTTCTAATCCCTGTACCCCTAGATTTCTTGTTAATTCTCGTGTTCTCAAAAATCATAGTTTATTTGTGACAACTGATAAGCAATTCTTCTTGATGAAATTGGTGGAATCTTCCACCCACTAGTTTAGACAATTACAAATGAATAATTTTACAATCCATATATCTTGATAGAATTCTCTACGATATACCATTATCTGTGGAATTCGACCCCGACTCTTAGTTGAGTATTTTTATTGAATACAACCGATGTTTCTTTTAATTAGTTTTAAAGGGTACATTTGAGCGTTAATAAAAATAGTGCCGCTGCCAGGGAGTGGTGGTTGAGAATTCTGTTTGAGAAATTGGTTTATAAGTTTGTTTATGTCACTCCCCGAGCTACCCCGCGGACGTGGATACGGGACCTAGGATCACGAGTGACCCCAAGCTAACCCTACTGGCATAACATAAGCATACTTAAAGAGAACTTAATCAATAAACATTGTGCGAAAGATAATCATAAGATAAATCTGAAATGATGGAGAATACCCATACTACTTGAATATATAAACGCAGAGAGTTTAACAACAACTGAAAAGTGAAACTCAAAAACTAAAGGTGATTCTAACTATGTCTGAAATAAAGGCTCTGATTGACTAGATATGCTGGGACATGCCCTAGCTAAATCTAGCAAAATTGAAACTAAGACTAAAAGTCAAGGAACCATGTCTGTCGTCCTCGGAGAATGAGGACTCACCACTAATACTGCTGAGCAAAAGATCGGGAACCGATCTATGCGTAATCTGGAAGTTGAGAACATGAACCTACATCACGAGAAGATGTAGCGCAGAGTATGCGTCAGTACTTGAAAGGTACTGAGCATGCAGGATATAGTAAAGCTGAAACAATAATCATAACTGAACAAAGCAATAAGAGCAATGATATAATCTGAACTGAATATAAATACTGAGTTATACTGAATACTGAGCTAACTGAATGAAATGACCAAGTACATGGTATGCTGAGTCTGAATACTGAACTGTAACTGATAACCTGGTCAATGCACTAGAATCTGACTATACTATGGGAGCTACTAATAACTGACATAAAACCACATGAGCTAAATGTGGAGTCCGATGTATACGCCCCATCGAGAGGACCCATTATACCCTGCCAAAGGTATAGAGGCATGACTGGCGTGATCACTAAAATGATGCCCACAGAGGGGACTTACAACCTACGGGGCACGTAGTTCTGGGACTATGAGGGTAAGCTAGAACCCTAGCCCACTCGGTATTAAGCTACTCCCAATTGATTATGAAATTGACACATTATGACTGAATGTTGTAAAACATGGTTAGCTTGATGTTCTGACATGCATACTCTGAGAATGCAAAAATTATATCTGATAATATGACATTCGTAAACTGAAGCATGTTTATAACTAAAATAGCTGGCCTAGCATGTGTAATTCATGAACTAATGGAACTACATAGCTAGGGTTCTGAATTTCATGCAAGAAACTGAGTAACAACATGATAATCTGATTTGGATCATTCTAACAGCTAAAACCCAACAATTTCTAACATTCAAGAAACTCTAGGTCTAGATAATATCAAGGGAATCAAGATTCTGACTGAATTCTAGGGACCTAATGGGCGAAAGAAACCCACTAGTGAAATCCCACATACCTGGTGATGAATTTCACAGAGAAATCTTTCGATTTCGAGGTTGGAACTGATGGAATCTTGTTGCATTCTTGAACTAGGGTTCTTGACCTCTTTCTCCTCTTACGCTCTAAGTTTTCTAAGTTTTGATGACTTATATGACTTAGGTAAGTTCTAGTTATGTTTCTAGGCTAAAAATGGCCAAAACTACGTAGTTGAGGCTTTAAACGACGTAGTTTAGGGGTCTAACACATAAGGAAAAGACCAAAAGACCTTTGACTTAACTGCTGTCGGGGCCAACCGACGGACCAGACCCACGGACCGTGGATTGACCGACGGTCCATGCTGGTCGGCCGTCATTCGCGATTGGGGCATCGATCCACGGACCTGGACCACGGTCCGTGCCTTAGATAAATTTTTCAGAGCTTTCTGGGGAGGGTTGCAGGTGGCCTCCCATGGACCACCAGCTCGGACCATGGGTCACCCTACGGTCCGTGGGTGGCAACCGTGGGTTGCACCTGCAACTGCTGAAAATCTGTATTTTGGTAGTTCTAGCATACGGGGTGTTACATTATCTCCCCTTTTGGAACATTCGTCCTCGAATGAAGACTAAACTAGCTGAAATGGAGGGAAGGAGCTGCAAACCCTACCAAAAAAAATATACTAAAACTTATATATGACCGAACTAAGTTCCAAGGACATGAAAATATGCTGAAAATACAAGTACAAACTGAAGGAACATGATATTAAGACTGAATCTGCGCATGAATGACTGAAAAACTGAAGAGGAACTATTACCTCAAGCTGGAATGGAATCGGAAGGAAAGAGATGAGGATACTTGGCCTTCATGACTGCTTCTGCTTCCCAAGTAGCTCCCTCTACGGACTGACTCCTCCACAAAATCTTAACTGAAGTGATATCTTTGTTTCTCAACCTCCTAACCTGACGGTCAATAAACTCAACTGGTACATCCTCATAAGAGAGACTATCTTTCACAACCACACTCTCTAATGGCACTATGGATACTGGATCACCCACACACTTCTTCTATAGCGAAATGTGAAAGACCGGATGCACTGCTGCTAATTCTGTTGGCAACTCTAACTCATAAGACACTTTACCAATCTATTTCAGGATCTTATAAGGGCCTACATATCAAGGACTGAGCTTTCTTTTCTTGCCAAACCTCATCACCCCCTTCATAGGTGACACTTTCAGGAAAACCCAATCATCAACTTGGAACTCTAAGTCCCTTCTCCTTACATCTGCATAAGACTTCTGACGACTCTGGCTGTCTTAAGTCTATCTCTAGTGAGCTGCACTTTTTTCACAGCATCATGAACCGAATCTGGTCGTATCAAGCCTGCTTCACCTACTTCAAACCAACCAACTGGAGATCTCATCTACGCCCATACAATGCCTCATAAGGGGCTATCTGAATGCTGGAATAATAGCTATTATTGTAGGCGAACTCTATAAGAGGAAGGTGATCATCCCAACTACCCTTGAAGTCGATCACACAAGCTCTCAACATGTCCTCTAACGTCTGAATGGTACGCTCTGCCTGACCATCCGTCTGCGGATGAAACGCTGTGCTAAGATTAACCTGAGTACCAAGACCTTTCTGAAATGACTTCCAGAAATGAGAGGTAAACTGAGTACCTCTATCTGAGATGATAAACAAAGGAACCCCATGCAACCTGACTATCTCATTGATGTAAAGCTTGACGTAGTCCTCCACCGAATCTGTAGTCTTAACAGCCAAAAAGCGTACAGACTTAGTAACTCTGTCTACTATCACCCAAATGGAGTCATGCTGTCTTCGAGTATGAGGTAAACCTGTAATGAAGTCCATGCTGATCACTTCCCACTTCCAAGTAGGAATGTTGATCTCTTGAGTCATACCCCCTGGTTTCTGATGTTCTAGCTTCACCTGCTGACAATTGGGGCACTTAGCCACAAAACCTGCTATATCCCTCTTCATGCCATTCCACCAAAAGACTTCACGCAGATCACGGTACATCTTAGTGGCGCCTGGATGAATAAAATACCTGGAGTTATGGGCTTCTGCAAGAATCTACTGTCTCAACTCACCCACCTGAGGAACACGTAATTGACCCTGATAGCGAAGCACACCATCTCCCACTTGAGAGAATACCTGAACTCTCTGCAGGTGAAATACACCCTTTAGTTGAAGCAATATCGGATCACTGTCTTTCTTTTCCTTAACCTCCGCTACCAATGAAGATTCTGACCCATTCTGAACTATTACACCATCGTCTGATATGCTCATACGGCGAACTCCCAAGAGAGCAAGCCTGTGAACATCCTTTGCTAGTTATTTTCTTTCTTCCTCAACATGTGCTACACTACCCATAGATAGTCTGCTAAGGGCATCTGCTACTACATTGTCCTTACAAGGATGGTAAAGCACACTCATGTTGTAGTCCTTGAGGAACTCAAGCCATCTCCTCTGGCGAAGATTTAACTCTTTCTAGGTGAATACATACTGTAGGCTTTTATGGTGTGTAAACACATCTACGTGAACACCATACAAGTAATGTCTCCAAATCTTAAGTGAAAACACCACTACTGCAAACTCGAGGTCATGAGTCAGATAGTTCTTCTCATGCACCTTAAGCTGTCTAGAAGCATACACTATAACCTTATCTTGCTGCACCAACACACAACCTAGGCCGACCCTGGATGCATCATAATAGATAACATAACCGTCTGAACCCTCTGGTAGAGTCAAAACCGGAGATGTAGTCAACCTAGTTTTCAGTTCTGTAAATCTTTTCTCACAATCATATGACCACTAAAACTTAACCTTTTTCTGAGTCAACTTAGTCAATGGAGAGGCTATCGATGAAAATCCTTCTGCGAACCTTCTGTAATAACCTGCTAGACCCAAGAAACTTCTGATATCTGTAGGAGAGGTAGGTCTGGGCCATTATTTCACTGCTTCTATTTTCTGGGAATCCACTCGGATTCCTTCGCTAGACACAATATGACCAAGGAAAGTAACATATTGCAACAAAAAGTCACAGTTGCTAAACATTTTGAATAACTGGCAATCTTTGAGAGTCTGTAGAACAACCCTCAAATGAGTCGCATGTTCTTCCTGATTCCTAGAGTAAATGAGGATATCATCAATAAAGATGATAACGAACAAGTCCAAATACTGCTTGAACACTCTGTTCATCAAGTCCATGAAAGCTACAGGAGCATATGTTAGTCAAAATGACATAACTACAAATTCATAATGACCATACCGAGTTCTGAAGGCTGTTTTTGGAATGTCACTATCTCTGACTCTTAGTTGATGATAACCGGATCTGAGGTCTATCTTTGAGAAATGACTAGCACCCTGAAGTTGGTCGAACAAGTCATCAATCCTGGGGATAGGGTACTTATTCTTGATTGTGACTTTGTTCAACTGCCTATAGTCAATGCACATTCTGAGAGAACCATCTTTCTTTTTCACAAACAACACTGGTGCACCCCATGGGGAAATACTAGGTCTGATAAAGCCCTTATCTAGAAGGTCTTTTAGCTGCTCTTTCAGCTCCTTAAGCTCTGCTGGAGCCATTATGTTAGGAGGAATAGAAATAGGTTGGGTATCTAGAAGAAGATCAATTCCGAAGTCAATTTCCCTTTCGGGAGGAACTCCGGGAAGATCATCTGGAAACACTTCTAGGAACTCATTAACTACTGGAACTGACTCAAGAGTTGGGGTTTCGGAGCTTGAATCCTTAAACTGAACTAGATGACAGAGATAACCCTTAGAGATCATCTTTCTAGCCTTAATGTAAGAAATAAATCAACCCATAGGCGCTAAGCTACTACCCTTCCATTCTAAGATTGGTTTGCCTGGAAACTGAAAATGAACAATCCTCGTTCTACAATCGGCTGAGGCATAATAGGAATGTAACCAATCCATGCCTAGAATGACATCAAAGTTTATCATTTCTAACTCTACAAGATATGTTGAGTTGATTTTTTGAGAGACTATGACAGGGCAATTTTTGTATACCCGTCTAGCTATTACTAGGTCACCGAATGGAGTAGAGACTGAAAAGAGTTCTGAGAGAGTTTCTGGACTAACATAGAAATTGACTGCTATATAGGGAGTTACAAAGGAAAGAGTAGCCCCTGGATATAACAAAGCATAAACATCTAAGATAAAGACTCGTAACGTACCAGTGACCACATCAGGAGAATCTTCCTAATCCTGGCGAGCCTGAAGAGCATACAATCTGTTTTGGCGCTGACCGCCACCTATACCAGATGAGTTATCCTGCTAAGTCGGGCGACCTGCTGGTGCTGCTGAAGTTGTGGACTGAGCTCTACCAATATTACCTCCTTGACCCTGCTTAGAAGAAGGACAATCTCTCAACCTATGACCAGACTGACCACACCCAAAACATCCTTCCTTTCCTGCAAGACACTCGCCCGGATGGTTCTTACCACACCTAGGACAAGTTGGGTAGGTTCTGGTACCTGAAACACTCCCCTGAGACTTAGAGCCTGATGGCCTACCTTTCTGATCCTATCGAAACCTGGAGGATGGAACACTAGCAGATGAAGGTGCTGGAGGTAAAGATTTCAGCTAAAACTGAGACCGATTTCCACCACCTGATTTTTGTTGAGAGTACTCATAGTTACCTGTTCTAGCTTTCTTGTTGTCCTTAGCTATTTCTTTAAGCTTATGTCCCTCAACCTGCTGAGCATGAGTCATAAGCCTAGAGATGTTCATATTTTCCAGCAACATAGCATTTCTACACTCTGTTTTCACTAAGACTGACAGTCCATACAGAAACTTGTTCATTTGAGCCCTGGAATCGACAACCATGTGAGGAGCATACCTGGAGAGTTGGGTGAACTTGAGTCCATACCCTTGTACTGTCATGTTACCTTGCCTCAAGTTCATGAACTCCTGAGCTTTTGCCTCCCTCAATTCTCTTGGGAAGAACCTGTCCAGAAAGGTCTCACTAAAGCATTCCTAAGTGATAGGAGCTGCATATGTACCCCTGTTCTCTTTCCACTGAGTATACCAGATATGAGCTACATCCTTAAGCTGATAGGATGCCAACTCAACCCGATCATTCCCCGTTACCTGCATCACTTCAAAGATCTTCTTGACCTCATATATGAAGTTTTAGGGATCCTCACCAATCTGCGATCTTAAGAACTCAGGAGGATTCATCCTAATAAAATTCTCAAACTCTAGCTGTGCCTAACCCAACATTAGCATTTGCTGGAACTGGAACCTGTTGATTGTTCTGGTTGGTGTCACTCTGAGCTAACAACTGGATAGCGTTCCGAAATTCAGCATTCGAAACATCCTGATCTGGGACTGGCGGAGCTGCGTTTACATTCCTGGCGTTAGCTCTACGAGGAGGCATGATCTGAAATGCATAATGTCGAGTTAGAAATAAGAAATTAGATCATACCTTACGCATGATAAGATTAACAAGAAAATGAAGTTTTTCCTAAAACACTTCGTAGCCTCCCTCTAATTAGATGTGGTGCACTTCACACCCATGAAAATGACTCTACTTAGTGTGGCTTTTCAGACATCCTAGGAAACTTAAACCTAATGCTCTGATACCAAGTTTTTCACGCCCCGAGCTACCCCAGGACGTGGACACGGGACCTAGGATCATGAGTTACCCCAAGCTAACCCTGCTGGCATAACATAAGCATACTAAAAGAGAACTGAATCAATAAATACTGTACGGAAGCTAATCATATGAAAAATCTGAAAATGATGGGGAATACCCATACTACATCTGAATATATAAATGCGGTGAGTTTAACAACAACTAAAAAGTTAAACTCAAATACTAAAGTTGATTCTAACTATGTCTTAAATAAAGCCTCTAACTGACTAGAAATATTGGGACATGCCCCAGCTAAATCTAGCAAAACTGAAACTAAGACTAAAAGCAAAGGAACCATATATGTCGTCCTCAGAGAATGAGAACTCACTACTAATACTGCTGAGCTGAAGATCGGGAACCGATCTATGCGTGATCTGGAAGCTGAGAACCTGAACCTACATCACGAGAAGATGTAGCACAGACTATGCATTAGTACTTGAAAGGTACTGAGCATGCAGGATACAATAAAGCTGAACAATAATCATAACTGAACAAGGAAATAAGAGTAATGATATAATCTGAACTGAATGTAAATACTGAAATATACTGAATACTGAGCTAACTGAATGCAATGACCAAGTACATGATATGCTGAGTCTGAATACTGAACTGTAACTGATAACCTGGTCAATGCACTAGAATCTGACTGTACTGTGGGAGCTACTAATAACCTACATAAAACCATAGGAGCTAAATGTGGAGTCCGATGTATACGCCCCATCGAGAGGACCCAATATACCCTACCAAAGGTATAGAGGCATGACTGGCGTGATCATAAAATTGATGCCCACATCGGGGACTTACAACCTACGGGGCACGTAGTTCTGGGACTATGAGGGTACGCTGGAACCCTAGTCCACTCTGTATTAAACTACTCCAAATTGATTATGAAATTAACACATTATGACTGAATGCTGTAAAACATGGATAACTCGATCTTCTGACATGCATACTCTGAGAATGCAATAATTATATTTGATAATATGACATTCGTAAACTGAAGCATGTATATAACTGAAATAGCTGGCCTAGCATGTGTAATTCATGAACTAAAGGAACTAAATACCTAGGGTTGTGAATTTCATGCAAGAAACTAAGCAACAACATGATAATCTGATTTGGATCATTCTAACAGCTAAAACCCAACAATTTCTAGCATTCAAGAAACCCTAGGTCTTGATAATATCAAGGGAATCAAGATTCTGACTGAATTCTTGGGACCTAATGGGCGAAAGATACCTTGTAGTGAAATCCCACATACCTGGTGACAAATTTCATGGAGAAATCTTTTGATTCCGGGGCTGGAACTGATGGAATCTTGCTGCGTTCGTGAACTAGGGTTCATGACCTCTTTCTCCTCTTACTCTCTAATTTTTCTAAGTGTTGATGAATGATCTGACTTAGGTAAGTTCTAGTTATCTTTCTTAAGCTAAAATTGGCCAAAACTACCTAGTTTAGGGTTTAAACGATGTTGTTTAGGGGTCCAACGCTTAAGGAAAAGACCAAAAGACCCCTGACTTAACTGCTGTCGGGGCCAACCGACGGACCAGACCCACGGACCATGGATTGACCGACGGTCAGTGCTGGTCGGCCGTCGTTCACGATTGGGGCTAGAAACTGGGGCATCGATCCACCGACCTGGACCACGGTCTGTGGGTCCTGCCTTAGATGAATTTTTCAGAGCTTTCTGGGAGGGTTGCAGGTGGCCTCCCACGGACCACCAGCACGGACCGTGGGTCACCCTACGGTCCATGGGTGGCAACCGTGGGTTGCACCTGCAACTACTGAAAATTTGCATTTTCGTAGTTCTAGCATACGGGGTGTTACATTATCTCCCCCTTGGGAACATTCGTCCTCGAATGAAAGACTAAACTAGCTGAAATGGAGGGAATGAGCTGCAAACCCTACCACAAAAATACTAAAATTGATTTCTGACCGAACTAAGTTCCAAGGACATGCAAATACGCTGAAAATGCAAGTACAAACTGAAGGAACATGATACTAAGACTGAATCTGCGCATGAATGACTGATAAATTGAAGAGGAACTATTACCTCAAGCTAGAATGGAATCGGAAGGAAAGAGATGAGGATACTTGGTCTTCATTGGTGCTTCTGCTTCCCAAGTAGCTCCTTCTACGGACTGACTCCTCCACAAAACCTTAATTGAAGTGATTTCTTTGTTTGTCAACCTCCTAACCTGACGGTCAAGAATCTCAACTGGTACATCCTCATAAGAGAGACTATCTTTCACAGCCGCACTTTCTAATGGGACTATGGATGCTGGATCACCCACACAGTTCTTCAATAGTGAAACGTGAAAGACTGGATGCACTACTGTCCATTCTGCTGGCAATTCTAACTCATAAGCCAGTTTACCAATCCTTTTTAGGATCTTATAAGGGCCTACATATCTATGACTGAGCTTCCCTTTCTTGCCAAACCTCATCACCCCCTTCATAGGTGACACTTTCAGGAAAACCCAATCATCAACTTGAAACTCTAAGTCCCTTCTCCTTACATCTGCATAAGACTTCTGACGACTCTGGGCTGTCTAAAGTCTATCTCTAATGAGCTGCACTTTTTCCATAGCATCATGAACCGAATCTGGTCCTATCAAGGCTGCTTCACCTACTTCAAACCAACCAATTGGAG
>JAJONR010009557.1:0-14025 GCA_029582245.1 Solanum etuberosum
GATGATGATTTAACTTGATATATAATAATATCAAATTAAAATACTTAATAATGTATCAATGACAATTCAATAAACCTTTTATTTTCCAGTGATATATATATATATATATATATATATATATATATATATTCCTAAAAGTGAGAAGTTCTTGTCTTCAAAGTTGATTTATCATTTTACCCTTATACTAAATCAGTTTCTTATTAAATAATTTTTATTTACGCCATAATAAAGAGAAAACTTCAATTAAATTAGTTTTCAATAACATGAATTGAACGGAT
The DNA here is from genome assembly GCA_029582245.1 of Solanum etuberosum. Taxonomy (NCBI): domain Eukaryota; kingdom Viridiplantae; phylum Streptophyta; class Magnoliopsida; order Solanales; family Solanaceae; genus Solanum; species Solanum etuberosum. The sequence continues at coordinate 279 of JAJONR010009557.1, forward strand.
GATTTGGAAGTGGAGTAATAATACTTTAATTCTCACACTTAATTCAATGATTTAATAAGGATTGAGGACAATCATCTTTCTTTCTTTCCCTCCTTATTTTCTCCTTATTTTCTGTTTTATTCATTTATATTAAAATTTTAATCATTATCATATTATCAAGTAGAAACCTTCCAAATGAAAATTTGAATTACCAAATTGCCTATTAAATGTTAAACAATCATTTTAACCTTCAAGCAACTATTATTTCAAAAAGTTTATAATATAAAAATATAAATACACACATTTCATATAATAATTAGAAAATGTTTGCATTTAATATATAATAACCATAACTTTATATGAAACGTTGGTGGTTCAATTTAATTGTTACATTAACCAATTGCCAACCTTTCATTGCTACAGTAAGTACAAAGAAGTTGAAAAGTTGAATTGAATATTAATTAGTAAATATATGAAAGGATATTTCAAAGGACTAGGAGAAAAAATTATCTAAAGGCTAAATGGGTTTACAAATTTTCCATCTCCTCTTTGTAACTTTTGAGTTTGAATGCATATTCTTTTATCTTCAATTTCTTTTTTTTCCCTTTTCTTTTTATGCCCTCTGATAGTTTGCATAAAAAAGAGAAGTTGAAAGATCGGGAAGTATGTAAGATTGTTGATGTCAAATTAGAGTAGTTGTCATATTCAATTTTTTCTACTCTTGAATTATCAACTATACTATAATGTACTCTCTTCTAAGCAAAAAAAAAGAAGATAATATACTCTCTATAAAATAGTTATTTCATCCAAAGAAATGGTGTTATTTGAACGCGTTGATTGGTGTTCCACTTCCTGTTGATTATTGGCTACAACCTTTTATGAACATTGCAATATTCAACTTTAGCTCGAATATTACTTGAAAAGAACTCATTAATCCTTTTTGTGTATGCATGACATATTTGGTTGATTAGAATTACAATACTTTGATTTCATATGCATTGGAATTTCATTGGCTTAGGGCTTTTGTTTCCATGCACAATTCTTAAGATTATAACAATTAGTTTTAAATTCTTAATAATCATATATTATTTGCATTTTGTAAATTTTAACAAAGTTTTAAATATTTCAAATATCATATCAAGTTTTTTGTTTAAATATTTCAGATTCATTCTTTTACTATTTGGTATGAGTATCACAATTCACTATTATTTGGATTGTTATTTCACGAAACTTAATTTGTAATGCTTATTCACTTTAGTAATTACTTATTTAAAATTATTAAGTTAGATGATCGTACATATAGCAAGCTTCCACAACAAAAATTGTGGTCATAATAGAGAAATTGAAACATAGATGATATTAAACAAATATTTTTGTCTATAAGGAAGTATTAGTATTAAATATTTTTACCTATAACATTAAAATATAACTCATTTTTATACATTTACCTATCTGACATATAGGCTATAACTTACATAAATCCCATAGTGTAAAGAGTAAATTACATCCTATCTCTATTATTTTTCTAATTACAGTAATCCCTTAAAATTTGTACCTTCCGGATACATAATTCACCATCCGGATACATTAATTCTAATACAAGAAGAATCCTTCTGTTGCGCTAAAAAAGGAATAAAATATGAAAATCTAATTAAATCCCATAAATTACGCTTACGTTTCTTCTTACTCTCAATCATACAGAGGCAAATCCAGAACTGTCACGACCCAGACCATCGTGAGTGTCACCCACACTAACCCTCCGGTGGGAGAACTGTTACTACAACCCAACTAACCAAATTAACAAAAACTATAACATTTAAAGATACGGAAGCAGGTTTAAATGCAAGAGTCAAATAGAGTTTCCATAAACTCCAAAAGATCTAACAACGACTAACAAAACATTGCGGAAATTATTCCCTAGAACCTGAAAGTCAATGTACCAAAACTCTAACAAGGAACCATAAGTCTAAGGAAATGGGTACAACCCAATTAAACATAAAAAAATCTAAAGCACTAGTCTAAGTCTGAAGATGTGGACATAAACCAAAAGAGAACTCATGATAGCCCGGAAGAACTGGCTCACCCTTGAATTCGATTGATCACGGATCTCCTAGATGAGGTCTGTCAGTAGCCGCCTGAAGATGCCCTGTACTCAATAAAAAAAGAGCAAGTGCAGCATCAGTACACAACCACAGTGTACTGGTAGGATCACGCGGCTATTCCAATAAGTGAAACATATATAAGTCATTACAACATCATAAACATGCATACACCGAACATATACAATATCAATTATCATTTACGAGCAACGTACAATTTCACAATCTCAATAATACGCTTATATACAACAAGTCATTGTTTCTCTCATGGAACCCATACCCAAACTGTTAGTGTGCCGGATCGTGACACCCGATCCAAGTTAGTGTATCGGATCGTGACACCCGATCCAAGTTAGTGTATCGGATCGCGACACTCGTTCCAATTTGTACATCGGTACGTGATATCCGATCCCAGTTAGTGTATCGAAAAGTGACACCCGTTTCATTCAACATACCACAATCACAATCACAATGTATATTCTCATAATCATACAATCAAGTGTTGATTCATGGCATACAATCATTCATTCATACTCATTTACCATAGGTGTGATCAATAGTGCAACATTCGCATACATACATGCATTACAATAAAGCAATTACTAACATACATCACAAAAACATGAAATCACAATCATCACCTACCTCGAACAAAGCTTGAATCCCCTAAGAAACTTGATTCTTCCCTTTCCGAATTCTTTCCGCTTGTTCTTGGTCTATAAACAATCAATATAATGCGAGGATCAATAAACAAGACCTAATTACCCAGATTATAATCAATAATATCAACCCTAGGCCAAACCCTTGATCCCTATACCCAAACTAGGGCTTTTTCCACCATAAATCCCATATCAAAACCCTTCCCCATGGACAATTACCCAAGAAACTAAGTTCTACGGATCGAAAAATGGATTCGGAGAGTAAAAACCTTATTTTTGGTGCTTGAAGAGGTGGAAAGAAATATCCTTGGGTCGTTCCTTAGCTCTCAAGATCGAATGTTGTAGAATATTGATGTTTTTGGGGTTTATTTCCGACTTAAGTTGTGACTGTCCCACCACAGCGGACCTCATCCCGCTACTGCGGCCCCGCCCTGGTGAAAATAATCTCGTCTTGGCGGCTTGCACGTAGATAAAGAGTTAATTAAAGAGTTTCAAACCCCCATTTCACAACACACCTTCAACCCATGACACTCAGAAATTATCAGTTTCGGGAGTTCTACTCGCCCGAATTCGATTCCATAAAGTCGTACGGGTTCCTTAATGTCTTAGCTATCTACTCATGTGATAAAATTCATAATTAGATCTCTCATTCCTTACCAGATTTCCCTAGACCTCACTGACTCCGATTTCATCCAAATCTGGACTAGGTTAGGAAATTCCAAGTTACTACCAAAAAGTTTTCTGCCCCAATTCTTTCCCCATGTGTTTTTCCCTAACGACGGAATCATGTTGTTACAATAGATACCAATTTATCCATCACTCGTCCCTGAGTGATCAACTAGGAAAGACTGGCTAAAGTAAGGGTAGAGTAGTACCTGAATCGTTGAACAACTCGGGATACTTGTCTCACATGTCCTTCTCGGTTTCCCAAGTTGCTTCCTCAATCGGACGATGCTTCCATTGGATTTTGACAGATGCAATAACCTTTGACCTTAACTTGCGAACTTCCCTATCTAGAATGGCTATATGCTCCTCCTCATAAACCCCAAATATCTGACCTTCCGGTCTGCATACTCTTTATGCCTGTTCTGAGCTGCTAGAACATCTCCCGAATAAATTTCACATTCCCTAATGATTCTCATCAAAAGGTCCCGCCTCAAATGCATCAAACCAACCACTGGGAGACCTACATCCCCTCCCATACAGTGCATCAATGAAGTCATCTCAATACTCGAGTGATATATATTGTTGTACGCAAACTTAACTAACAACAAAAGCTATTCTCAATAACCACCAAAGTTGATCGTACACACGTCTGCCACATGTTATCAAGGACCTTGACACAATCATCAGGACTATCCTTTGTCACATAAGTATGATAAACTTCTAAATCAATACTCGCTACAATTAGAGGTGGACCCGAACCAACCAACACACACTCATGATACTCAAACAATCATAGTTCCTATCAACATCTCCTTCTCACAACATAAATTTCCATGAGCTTAAGTTATAAAAATTTGATCTTTAGACATCATCGAGGGATATGTCCAAGCATACAAACCCTCCAACAATACTATCGAAATGCTAGATTTAGTAATTGTAGATTACCTCTTAAGAACAGTAGAATTGGGCCGAATGATCCCCACATTCAACCACACACAATCGATACATTACCTCGACGACTAGATGAATATTAAGATTGCCGGACAACCATAATTACGCATGGTAGCTTTTCTATGAATTCTCATAAGCAAGGTGGTACATGTAGAACTACTGAAATACTTTAACAACTCCAAGACAACACCAAATATTTCATCTGAAATAACCAAATCTTCCCAATCATCCCACTCAACCAAGAGAACATCGCAGGATCGGTACACTTGATCCACCACTAGGGATCGACCCACAAAATTAAAAACACACGTGAGCATAGCTAGTGAATCATACTCACAACCATGTACAAAAATGAAATAGATTGTCACATAAATTTACGGAATAATCTTTGAATAACACCAAAGGTTTTCCTCTGAAGAGTCGATACCATCCATTTCCATTCAGTTGACTCCACATACTCTTCACATCATTCCACTGAAGCCCACACTCTCAGTACCATTTACCTTACTCTAAACCAACACTTTTTAAATGAAAACCCTTCTTAGGTACTTTAACAATCATCAGTAATAACTTCACGACCCAACCCAGGTGTAAGTCCTTTCAAATGCTCAATACCTGATACAATTGATCATTTCTCACCTTATAAATTCATACCTTGACAAAATATATCACCACGAATGTAGACTCACAATGAAAAATCTGAATTGTAAATTCAACCGTATAACACCATCCCCTTATCTATCAACATTAGCTTGTACCTTGAAGATTTTTATGAATTCATGGATCTTCGCTTATTATTGACCGCATCTCCATCTATCTTACAATATCTTTCGCTAGAAATTCACTCGTACTCATCACTAAACTCAAAAATAAAAACAAAGCACTTATCATCACCCTCGATCTAATGTCTGTTCACTCCTTTCTCAAGTCTTTCCCAATAGTTTTTAACCAATATGATGGACCCGGGATACTATTACATAGCCACCGTAAAATGAATGAAATCACGCGTCTCTGAACTCAATTATCTACCCCTTTGAAGATACCTCTTTAGCCTTTGCAATCAAATACAATATTCTTGCTCTCGCCTCTCTCTAAAGGTTGTACTACATCCCACTATGTTTTTCTTCATTATAACTCTAGCTCTTTTAAATTCTATTCGAGTGGTGTCCCACTACTTCTTAAAACTTTCCATATGACAACGTTACTCACCAAATATTAGAAAACCACAACCTTAGATACTTGCAAGTCGTAATTACTATACAAAATTGCTTAACCAACAATCTTATTATATAGTTGCATCACATCACAATCCATCACGAACTCTTATTACTATTATGCTCAGTTAGCCCTGACTATCACTACGAAGTCAACCTTTTCATCGACATGACACCTCAAACTCGGGTATACTAATCAAATTCAAAGGACTAACCCAATTTTATACGCACTTTCCTTACTAACATCTTCAATTGCCTTCACCCAAGTATACTCAATGAGACATTTCTTTATCCATAAGCTTGTCATTTCGATATCAATCCACTCTTTTATGGCTTAAGATAAAATCACCAGTCCTCATACTACCCTCCTTCTTCTTAACAAACAAGATAGGAGCAGCCCACGGGGAAACACTAGGACGGAGGAAACCTTTATCAAGAAGCTCCTAGATTTGAGCTTTAAGCTCTCTCAATTCTGCCAGAGCCATGCGATAAGGAGGAATAGAATTGGGGCGAGTACCAGGTTCCAAATCAATGCAAAAATCTATATCTCTATCCGGAGGCATACCAGGCAATTCGGTAGGAAACACTTCCTTGAATTCAGACACTACAGGAATAAACTCAATAGAGGGAGACTCAACATCAACATCCCGAAAATGAGTCAATTACGCCAAACACCCTTGCCCCACCAGTTTCCTAGCCCGCACGAAAGATATGACCTTAGCTGGCTTAGTCTTGTACACCCGTTCCCACTCTAACCTTTCCCTATCCGGGATCTCTAGAGTTACCGACTTAGCATTACCATTAACCACAGCATAATAGGGGGACAACCAAGTCATGCCTAAGATTATATCAAGTCAGTCATATCCAGCATAACCAAACCAACCCAAGTCTAAAAATTCATAAACACAACAGGACAAACACGATATACATAGGTGACTATGACTGACTCTTCAACTGGGGTACAAACATGGATAGGGGCATCAAGCACATAAAAAACCGCATCAAATCCCAAGATAAACTGAACTGACACGTATGCATAAGTAGAAACCGGATAAAAAAAAACAGTAGCCATCCGGTCACATACGAGAATATTACCTGTGACCACTGCATCAGACACCTCAGCCTCGGTTTTGCCCGGAAAGACATAAAACTGATCCCTGTCATCTTGACGGGCAACCTCCTTGCCTAGCTGCACTGCTCCTCTACCTGTATTACCATTTCCCCGGCCTCCACGGCCTCGCTGATTTCCTCCTCTTATGCCCAGGTTCTCCACAATTTTACACACTTAATAACTTAACCAAGTAAACATCGTTGTTATTGGAGTTGTCATATCATGACCCTCATTGATATACAATCAATCCATGAAATCGTAGTATAGCTTCTAACCTCAATTGACATAACTTAATTTCATCATTCACTAAACAACTGACAACAATACTAAATGCATTTTCCAAAGTAATGGTATTCATTATCTAGCCGTCCCTTACCAAAACATCTTGAATGTTGTCACCTATAAACTTGAATCTGCAAATCTGACCTTAATCCCTTCACAAGCGACGATAGTAGCTAGCGAACCCAACAAAGCTCCTAATTTCAGTCACAGAACTAGGTCGGACCCAATTCCTGATTGCTTCAATCTTTTGGGGATCTACCATTACCCCTTCCCTTGAAACTACATGCCCCAAAAAGGCAACCGAAGTCAACCAAAACTCACACTTAGAAAATTTAACATACAATTTTTATCTCCCAAGGACACTCAAAACTATACGAAGATGGTCAGCATGTTCTTCCTCACTCTTAGAATAAACTAAAATGCCACCAATAAACACCATAACAAATGAATCTAGGAATGGTTTGAACACCCCATTCATCAAACTCATAAAGTCGCATGCGCATTTGTCAAACCAAACGACATCACTAGAAACTCGTAGTGCCCATAGCGGGTCCTGAATGCCATTTTTGGTATATCCTCAGGTCTAATACTTAGCTGATGATAACCCGACCTTATATCAATCTTAGAAAAAAATGATGCCCCCTGCAATTGATCAAAAAAATCATCTATCTAAGGCAGTGAATACTTGTTCCGAATGGTGACCCTATTCAACTGTCGGTGGTCTATACACATCCTCTCTTGCTAGTGATGGTGTTACCACTTCTGTTGCTCTAGTTCGGACTATAGAGTGAAGGATGAAAGATACCAATTTGTATCACCCAGATACCAATTGGATTCAAGTAATAGCACGAAAGGAGTAGAAATAAAGAGATTTCCTAAAGTCTTATAGCCTCTCGAAGAAAAGTACATACGTCTCCGTACCGTTCCGTAAGACTCTACTAGACTCGTTTTGGTACAATGAGATCAACGAACCTAGGCTCTGATACCAACTTTGTCACGACCCAGATCATCGTGAGTGACACCCACACTAACCCTCCGGTGGAAGAACCGTTACTACAACCCAACTAACAAAATTAACGAAAACTAAAGCATTTAAAGATACAGAAGCAAGTTTAAATGCAAGAGTCAAATAGAGTTCCCATAAACTCCAAAAGATCTAACAACGACTAACAAAACATTGCGGAAATTATTCCCTAGAACCTGAAAGTCAATGTACCAAAACTCTAACAAGGAACCATAAGTCTAAGGAAATGGGTACAACCCAATTAAACATAAGAAAATCTAAAGCACTAGTCTAAGTCCGAAGATGTGGATATAAACCAAAAGAGAACTCATGGCAGTCCAGAAGAACTGGCTTACCCTTGAATTTGATTGATCACGGATCTCCTAGATGAGGTCTGTCAGTAGCCTCCTGAAGATGCACTGTACTCAACAAAGAAAGAGCAAGTGCAGTATCAGTACACAACCATAGTGTACTGGTAGGATCACACATCTATTCCAATAAGTGAAACATATATAAGTCATTACAACATCATAAATATGCATACACCGAACATATACAATATCAATTATCATTTACGAGCAACGTATAATTTCATAATCTCAATAATACGCTTATATACAACAAGTCATTGGTCCTCTCATGGAACCCATACCCAAACTGTTAGTGTGCCGGATCGTGATACCCGATCCAAGTTAGTGTGCGGTGAGTATGGGTAGTTTAGCTTGCTTAAGTGTATCCAAGCGACCTTTGGCTAAGGAAATCCAAACTTTGGAGTCTAAGTTCATGCAGTTTGGCATCTTAGAAAAAGGTGGGGTATTAGCTAGCATTGATGTTAGGGCCACCTTCATTGAGGAGATCAAGGCCAAACAGTTTAAGGATGAGAATTTGGATGAGCTTAGAAAGAAGATAGTGATTGGTAAGGAACAATATATGGTTATTGATACGGGGGGTGTGCTTAGTTTTAAAGGAAGGATATGTGTTCCTAGAGTGGGTGATCTGATTTAGGTTTTATTGACAGAATCCCATGGTTCGCGGTATTCTATTCATCCGGGTGTGACTAAGATGTACCGAGATTTGAAGCGAATTTATTGGTGGCCCGGATGAAGAATGATATAGCGGAGTTTGTGGCTAAGTGTCAAAATTTCCAACAAGTAAAATATGAGCATCAAAGGCCTGTAGGTTTGCTTCAGAGAATGCCAATTCTGGAATGGAAGTGGGAAATGATAGCTATGGATTTCGTAGTTGGTCTTCCCAAAACATTGGGAAAGTATGATTCTATTTGGGTAGTTGTTGACAGATTGACTAAGTCAGCCCATTTTATTCCATTCAGAACCAACTATAATGCTCAGCAATTGGCTAAAATGTATCTAAAAAAAATAGTAAAGCTGAATGGGGTGCCCCTTTCTATCATCTCAGACCGTGGTACGCAGTTCACATCTAAGTTTTAGGGAAAATTATATGAGGAGTTGGGTACTCAACTCACTTTTAGCACAGCATTCCATCCGCAGACGGACGGAAAGTCATAAAGGACCATTCAAGTGTTAGAGGACATGTTGAAGGGCAAGCTTAATCCTCGATATATTGGACCCTTTGAGGTTCTTGACCGTGTAGGGTTAATGGCGTATAGGTTGGCTTTACCTCCTAACTTATCGGGGGTTCATCCAGTATTTCATGTGTCCATGTTGAAGAGATATCATGGGGACAGGGATTACATCATAAAATGGGACTCATTTGTGTTAGAAAAAGACCTTCAGTATGAGGAAGAACCAATTGCAATTCTTGATCGTGATGTCCGGAAGATGAGGACCAAGGAGATTAAGTCCGTGAAAGTTCAATGGAAGCATCGTCCGGTTGAGAAAGCCACTTGGGAGATTGAGAAGGACATGCGAGACAAGTATCCCCAGTTATTCAGCGATTCAGGTACTACTCTACCCTTACTTTAGCCAGTCTTTCCTAGTTGATCACTCGGGAACGAGTGATGGGTAAATTGGTATCTATTGTAATGACCTGATTCTGTCGTTAGTAAAAAACCAATGGGAAATTTTTTTTGGGCCGGAAAACTTTTTGGTAGTAACTTGAAATTTCCTAACCTAGTCCAGATTTGGACGAAATTGGAGTTAGTGAGGTCTAGGGAAATCTGGTAACAAATGGGAGATCTAATTATTAATTTGATAACATGAGAAGATAGCTAAGACGTTAAGGAACCCGTATGAATTTACGAAATCGAATTCGGGCGAGTAGAACTCCCGAAACTGATCTTAGCGTGAACGGGTAGTTCTGAGTGTCATGGGTTGAAGGTGCGTTGTGAAATGGGTGTTTGGAACTCTTAATTTAACTCTTTGTCTCCGTGCAACCCACCAGGGCGGGATTATTCCTGTCAGGGCGGGGCCGCTGTAGTGGGATGAGGTCCGCTGTGGCGGGACAGTCGCTACTTAAGTCGGAAATAAACCCCCAAAATGTCATTATTCTGCAACATTCGATCTTGAGAGCTAAGGAAGGACCTAGGGATATTTCTTGAAGGTTTTCCACCTCTTCTAGCACCAAAGGTAAGGTTTTTACACCCCGAATCCATTTCTCGATCCGTAGAACTTAGTTTCTTGGGTAATTGTCCATGGGGAAGGGTTTTGATCTGGGATTTATGGTGGAAAAATCCTTAGTTTGGGTATTGGGATCTTGGGTATTGCCTAGGATTAATGATTTCGATTGTAATCCGGGTAATTAGGCCTCGTTTATTGATCCTTGTGTTAATTGATTGTTTGTAGACCAAGAACAAGCGGAAAGAATCTGGGAGGGGAATAATCAAGTTTCTTAGGGGTTCAAGCTTTGTTCGAGGTAGGTGTTGGTTTTGATTTCATGTTTGTGTTATGTATTATAATAATTGCTTCATTGTATTGCATATATGTATGCGAATGTTGTATTATTGATCACACCTAATGTAAATGAGTATGAACGAATAACTATATGTCATGAATCACCTCTTGATTGTATGATTATGAGAATGCACATTGTGATTGTGGTATGTTGAATGGATCGGGTGTCATGTTTTGATGCACTAACTGGGATCGATGTCACGTACCGACATACATATTGGAACGGATATCACGATCCGACACACTAACTTGGATCGGGTGTCATGATCCGGTACACTAACAGTTTGGGTATGGGTTCCATGAGAGGACCAATGACTTGTTGTATATAAGCGTAATATTGAGATTGTGAAATTGTACGTTGCTCGTAAATGATAATTAATATTGTATATGTTCGGTATATGCATGTTTATGATGTTGTAATTACTTATATATGTTTCACTTATTGGAATAGCCGCGTGATCCTACCAGTACACGGTGGTTGTGTACTGATACTGCACTTGCTCTTTCTTTGTTGTGTACAGGGCATCTTCAGGCGGTTACTGACATACCTCATCTAGGAGATCAGTGATCAATCGAATTCAAGGGTGAGCCCGTTCTTCCAGGCTGCCATGAGTTCTCCTTTTGCTCAGTCCATCTTATTCGGACTTAGATTAGCACTTTAGATATTCTCTTGTTTAGTTGGGTTGCACCCATTTTCTTAGACTTGTTGAACTTTAGAGTTTTGGTACATTGACTTTCAAGTTCTAGGCATTATTTCCGTAATTGTTTTGTTAGACTTTCGGAGTTTATGAGTACTCCCTATTTTTTCTTTAGACATTTAAACCTGCTTCTGTATCTTTAAATGCTTTAGTTTTCGTTAATTTGGTTAGTTGGGTTGTAGTAACGGTTCTCCCACCGGAGGGTTAGTGTGGGTGTCACTCATGACGGTCTGGGTCGTGACACCAACCCAAAATAGAAACTAATATGCAATAAGTAATAGTATAAAATCAACTATAGCACTTAGCAAGTATCAAACAACAAACAACATGAAAAAGTGACAACAACACTGAAGCACGTACGTAATCAATCCACAATATCAGGAACACACATGAGGACTCATGCCTCCATACCATGCTCTTTTGGGAATTGGGTTCTTTGAGATTGAGTAGTAACACCCCGAAAATTTCTAAGTTAATACTCGAACCATTCTTCAATTGTGAATAAGATTGTACCGAGTGATCCTTAATTGTTCTAGGTGTTAAGGTCAATTCTTTAGTGTGAGAATAATTTTTGATATGAATTAAGGTCTCTAGAATCCCCTAGCAGGAAGCTGAGTTGAAAGCTTCCATACTGGTTGAGTTTCGATATGAGATTTTACTTTGGTAAACTTTAAAATATAATACCACTTAGAACATACAGAATTAGGTGACCTATTACCTATTAAATGTCACGCCTGAGCCTACACCCTGGACGTGACTGGCACTCGAGAACCATTTCTGATCCCAAGCGAACCCTTGGTCTGGCTACATGACTTACATGACATTAAACAATATGCGGAAGCTTAAATAGGTGAACAATTAAACATTTAAGAAAGATTTAAAATACAATCTTTGCAAAATACTTAACATGAACCATGAGTTAAACAGTGGAAAACATCTACTCAATCATTCTACAAAGCCTCTAACAGTGTGAGATGGATGTCAGGATAAGACCCACGACACCTCCTAAAGCTACTAACTAAAATGAAATGGAGTCTCCTGAAAGCAAGGAGGCCTCACCAAATGCTGTATGCCTGTATAATGAGTGGATAATGATCTCAAAGATTCGCCTGTTGATGATCCTGAATACCTGTATCTGCATCATGAAACGATGCAGGTCGAATGACGTCAGCATATTGAATGTACTGGTACGTGAAAAGGTTAGAGTAAACAATAATCTGGCTTTGAAGGACTGAAACAATATAACTAGATTAATACACGAATATGAAGTGAAACACCATTTAAGCCTTACAATATAATATGCAATGAAAGCAACATGAAAATAATATACTTTACTTGTGGGGAGTTTCTCTAACCGACAACCATTACCATGAGCCTAGGAATGATACAATGTTTCACCTCACGTTACCAGGGTCACCATATATTTTGTCGGGGTATAGGATGATATCATGACTATGGATCCATCTAATTGGCCTTCTCTGAGGTAGTGAGGAGTCCCATGAAGAGTCAAGGCTGTCACGCCCCAACGCTACCCCGAGGACGCGGACACGGGACCTAGGATCACGAGTGACCCCAAGCTAACCCTGAGCTGGCATATTCTAAGCATACGAAATAAACTGAAGTAAAAAAATATTGTGCGGAAGCTAATTCATGAGATAAATTGAAGGGATGGGGAATACCCATAAACTATCTGAATATATAAAACTGAAAGTTTAATAACAACTGAAAGGTCAAGCTCAAATGCTAAAGCTGATTCTAACTATGTCTGAAATAAAGCCTCTAACTGACTAGAAATGCTGGGACATGCCCTAGCTAAATCTAGAAAAACTGAAACTAAGACTAAAAGGAAAGGATTATGTATGTCGTCCTCGGAGAATGAGGACTCACCACTAATACTGCTGAGCGGGAGATCGGGAACCGATCTATGCGTGATCTGGAAGCTGAGAACCTGAACATACATCACGAGAAGATGTAGCGCAGAGTATGTGTCAGTACTTGAAAGGTACTGAGCATGTAGGATAGAGTAAAGCTGAATAATAACATAACTGAATAAAGCGTATAACTGAGAAATGATATGATATAAACATGGTACTATACTGAGAATACTGAACATGAACTAACTGAATGCAATGACCAAGTTTATAACATGCTGAGACTGAAATCTGACTGTAACTGATAACATGGTCAATGCAATAGAATCTGACTGTGAGGGAGC
>JAJONR010009558.1:0-13194 GCA_029582245.1 Solanum etuberosum
GTATGTATGCGAATGTTGCATTATTGATCACACCTAATGTAAATGAGTATGAACGAATAACTATATGCCATGAATCACCTCTTGATTGTATGATTATGAGAATGTACATTGTGATTGTGATTGTGGTATGTTGAATGGATCGGTTGTCACGTTCCAACGCACTAACTGGATCGGAAGTCACGTACCGACATATATATTGGAACGGGTGTCACGATCCGACACATTAACTTAGATCGGGTGTCACGATCTGGCACACTAACAGCTTGGGTATGGGTTCCATGAGAGGACCAATGACTTGTTTTATATATGCGTATTATTGAGATTGTGAAATTGTACGTTGCTCTTAAATGATAATTGATATGGTATATGTTTGGTGTATGCATGTTTATGATGTTGTAATGACTTATATATGTTTCACTTATTGGAATAGCCTTCTGATCCTACCAGTACACAGTGGTTATATACTGATACTGCACTTGCTCTTTCTTTGTTGAGTACAGGGCATCTTCAGGCGGCTACTGACAGACCTCATCTAGGAGATCAGTGATCAATCGAATACAAGGGTGAGCCAATTCTTTCAGGCTGCCATGAGTTCTCCTTTTGCTCAATCCATCTTATTCGGACTTAGATTACCACTTTAGATATTCTCTTGTTTAGTTGGGTTGCACCCATTTTCTTAGACTTGTTGAACATTAGAGTTTTGGTACATTGACTTTCAGGTTCTAGGCATTATTTCTGCAATTATTTTGTTAGACTTTCGGAGTTTATGGGAACTCCCTATTTTTCCTTCAGACATTTAAACCTGCTTCCGTATCTTTAAATGCTTTAGTTTTCATTAATTTGGTTAGTTGGGTTGTAGTAACGGTTCTCCCACCGGAGGGTTAGTGTGGGTGCCACTCACGACGGTCTGGGTCATGACAAAATTGGTATCAGAGCCCTAGGTTCATTGATCTCTATGTACCAAATTGAGTCTAGTAGAGTAATGCGGAACGGAATGGAGACGTCTGTACTTTTCTTCAAGAGGCTATAGGACTTTAGGAAATCTCTGTGTTTCTTTTGTCGCATTTCGTGCTATAACTTGGTTCCAATTGTTATCTGGTGATCCAAATTGGTATCTAATCTCCTTCACTCTTCTGTCTGCAGATGGTTAACACTCGTTTCAATGGTGTCAGGCCCATATCTCTCTTTAATGATTCCGCCGTAAGAGGTCACAGTCGAGGCAGGGGTAGAGGAAGAGCTAGGGATAGAGGCCGAGGAAGGGTAGCACCTCTTAGGGGTGGAGCTCCATTTGAGAATGCTCCCAGAAATGAGAATCCTCCTGCACATCATGAAGAGATAGAGGAGAATGTAGAAGTTGAGAATGATGAGGATGTTGGACAAGAGGAAGAGCTGTAGGCTGAGACTACATGTATTCCTCTCTTAGACCCAGTGTTAGCTCAACAGATTATGTCTTTCCTGAAATGATTGGTTGGTCCTGGAGTTCTTCCCGCAGTTCAAGCAACTCAAACTCCTGCCAACCCCCCTATATCTATTACTGTCCCCAAGGTTGGTGCAACTGTAGGTACTGATGTTTTCTTTCATTTTTTGTTGGGTCCCGTAATGACTGGTAAGGAGCATGAGATGTTGACTAAGTTCTTGAAATTGAAACCACCTGTGATCCATGGTTCTGAGAGCGAGGATGCTAAGAGTTAGTTCATCCTAGATTGTTATAAGAGGCTTCATAAGTTGGGAATTGTCCATAACTCTCTGTCTCCGTGCAAGCTGCCAGGGTGGGATTATTCCCGCCAGGGCGGGGCCGCTGTAGCGGGATGAGGTTCGATGTGCCGGGACAGTCACGACTTAAGTCGGATATAAACCCCAAAAATATCATTATTCTTTAACATTCGATCTTGAAAGCTAAGGAACAACCCATTGATATTTATTGAAGGTTTTCCACCTCTTCTAGCACCAAAGGTAAGGTTTTTACTCCCCAATCCATTTTCGATCCGTAGAACTTAGTTTGTTGGGTAATTGTCCATGGGGAAGGGTTTTGATCTGGGATTTATGGTGGAAAAAACACTAAGTTGGGTATTTGGACCATGGGTTTGGCATAGGGTTAATAATGCTGATTACAATCTGGGTAATTAGGCTTCGTTTATTGATTCTTATGTTAATTGATTGATTGTAGACCAAGAACAAGCGGAAAGAATCCGGAAGGGGAAGAATCAAGTTTCTTACGGGTTCAAGCTTTGTTCGAGGTAGGTGATGGTTGTGATTTCATGTTTGTGTGATGTATGTTAGTAATTGCTTCATTGTATTGCATGTATGTATGCGAATGTTGCATTACTGATCACACCTAATGTAAATGAGTATGAATGAATAACTATATGCCATGAATCACCTCTTGATTGTATGATTATGAGAATGTACATTGTGATTGTGATTGTGGTATGTTGAATGGATCGGTTGTAACATTCTGACGCACTAACTGGATCAGATGTCACGTACCGACATATATATTGGAACGGGTTTCACGATCCGACACACTAACTTAGATCGGGTGTCAAGATCCGGCACACTAACTGTTTGGGTATGGGTTCCATGAGAGGACCAATGACTTGTTGTATATATGCGTATTATTGAGATTGTGAAATTGTATTTTGCTCGTAAATGATAATTGATATTGTATATGTCCAGTGTATGAATGTTTATGATGTTGTAATGACTTATACATGTTTCACTTATTGGAATAGCCGCGTGATCATACTAGTACACGGTGGTTGTGTATTGTTACCGCACTTGCTCTTTCTTTGTTGAGTACAGGGCATCTTCAGGCGGCTACTGACAGACCTTATCTAGGAGATCAGTGATCAATCGAATTCAAAGGTGAGTCAGTTCTTCCAGGCTGCCATGAGTTCTCCTTTTGCTCAGTCCATCTTATTCGGACTTAGATTAGCACTTTAGATATTCTCTTGTTTAGTTGGGTTGTAGCCATTTTTTTAGACTTGTCGAACTTTAGAGTTTTGGTATATTGACTTTCAGGTTCTAGGCATTATTTCCGTAATTTTTTTGTTAGACTTTCAAAATTTATGGGAACTCCCTATTTTTCCTTTTGACATTTAAACCTTCTTCCGTATCTTTAAATGCTTTAGTTTTCGTTAATTTGGTTAATTAGGTTGTAGTAACGGTTCTCCCATCGGAGGGTTAGTGTGGGTGCCACTCACGACGGTCTGGGTCGTGACATGTACCATATTTGAAGTGAGATACACAACAACCTAACAAAGACCTAGAATAGAGAAATTGTGTATAATATATCCCTTAATTCACTTCTTTAATCTTAATCAACCATTCTCTCTCCTAAATCTCTCTATCACAATCCAACCTATCGGATCATGCGAGCACCTACTCTAACACCTAGATAAGGCCACCTTCTTTTTAGAAATGACAATGTGGAACTTAATAACACATAAATAATCTCTTTAATACGCTGATATAAACGTAAAACTCGGATGTAGGAATCATATTTTACAATTAACCAAAAACCCTCCTAAACAGGTACAAGAGTTGCTTAGAGAGTACTATGTATAAAGGAAAATAAGACACAACTCCCACCATAAGGAAAGTGAAGTAGAAGTAGTCAGAGATCATCATCGTCTTCAGCTAAGAAACATTACTAACTCCTGCAACCAGATTACGCCAAGGGAGCAAGAATAGTATCAGTACAAACAACACGTACTGGTAGGCATCATCGGTCGACCCGAATCCATTACCTAATATAATGCACATAATCAAGAATAAAAACATTAAAACTGTCATTAGGTATAACACCCCGCTATTTGAAAGAGCTAAAAATTAGAAAAGAACCATTTTTGGAAATAATGAAAATCTGAAATTTGGCAAGTTATGTTAAGTATGAGTTTTGGGTCAACTTCAAACGATCATAACTCCTAGTACAGGATAAGTTAGGTGGGCTAAAAGATATCAAATGAAAGGTCTTTGAATTATCTTTCCAACGCCACCGAGTTTGCTAGTTTTCAAATGTGTATGAGGGAGATATGCCCATTTGAAGTTGGGCTGTCTGAATAAGGAAAGTCACCGGGATTTTAGAAGGGTATTTTGGTCGTTTCATTACCCAATTAAATAAATCCATTTTTAGTAAATTATTTGGGGTCTAATCTGATTAGTTCAGTTTACGCAATTAAGAATTTCGCTAGGGCTTCGAGATAAGAGAAAAAAGGAGAAAAAAGGAGAAAAGACAAGGCATTCTTGGAGATTTCTTTCGAAATCGAAGTCGTTTCGCCAAGGGTTGATCCCTAAAGAGGTATATGAGACTTTCATAGCGTTGGGTTCATTCACCCACGCGCCAACCATGTTTGGTTCAGCAAAATTCATTCTAGAAAGTTGAAAGTTGATGATTTTGAATTATGTTCTTGAATATTGGCTTTTGTTCTTGAATTAAGTTGGGATTGTTGAGTTCTTGAGGAAATCTTATCGATTTTAGAGTCGTTTATGAATAGATTCTTCTGTACATGTACTGGGTATCTGAATCTAAAGAGGAATTGAGAAAAAGAATCGAACTTAGGTGAATTGGGGTTAGAAAACGAAGAAGGAAATAGTCGGGCAAATCTGGGTACCAGGTCCGCGTCGCCTGTTCCTCAGGATTTAAAACTTTTCTCTCCACTTCGCGGAGAGGTCACGGACCCCTCTGCCTCAAAATTTATTTCGCGACCAAATATTTAAAAGCATCTCCGCGTCGCGGACTTGCTTCCAGACAGTAAGTTTTTATCATTTCTCATGTTTAACTATCTAAAAACACTCCTAAACATCACGATATCTTTCCTATCACAAATCACAACCTTGAATCCATAAATTTTAAATTCAAGGAAAGTTAAGAGCCAGGTCTAGAGAGTTCTTAGAGTCCTTTCAAAAGTCTTTTGCAAATGCTTTAAACTTGTTTTAAGACTTGAGTTTTGAGTTGAGTAAAGAGTAAAGAGCGTAGTTCATTTCTTCAAAAGAGTATATGTGGACTATGTATTACCAAAGAGTAAATGTTTTCACATTTAATCAAGAAAGGAAACACCGATTTCCAAAAGAGGCTTTGAGCTAGTTTTCAGTAAAGAGTAAATGTTTTCACATTTAATCAAGAAAGGAAACACTGATTTTCAAGAGAGCGTTTGGGCTAGTTTTTGAGCAATTATCTCAGATTACAGAAAGAATTATGTTTTTAAACATATGAGCTAGTTATATTTTGGGAGTAGTGTTGAGCATCAATATGGGGGATAGTTCAGACAACTCACAGCCACCATAAACCATGTAGCCATCATGGGTAGAAAAGGATCATACTTTTTAGATGATTCCTTAGTGCTTTTTAGCATAGACTAGTGGATCCACTTAGTAGTTAGATTCTATGCCCCCGACAAGGTATAGGACGACCCTGGCAGCGTGAGGCAAAATGTTGTATCATCACATAGCTCTTAAGTGATGGTTGTCGGTTAAAGAAACTCCAACAGTTATATTTTGTATTCCTATAAACACAGAGATTACTTGTATTTTGACATACTAACAGAGTTTAAATTGTATCCTTGCATACAAACTGAGTTACCATTGTATTTCTAAATACACAGAGTTGTTATCCATATTTTAAAAGCTTTTTTTTATATTGCATTTATATTATTGCATTATATTGAAATGAGTTGAGTTGAGTTGAGACCAGGTATGTTCCTTCAGTTCCTTTCAAGCTTATGTCTTGTTTTAGTATTCCCTCACATGCTCGTACATTCAATGTACTGATGCCAGTTGTCCTACATCTTTTTATGATGCAGATTTAGGTAACCAGGATCAGTATCCAGTGCATCGTTGATCCAGTTGAGCTTCAGAGTTGTTGGTGAGCCTCCTTACTTCTAGAGGATCCCTTTTTATTATTTTATCGGTTAGTTCATTAGGATGTCGTGGGTCTTGTCCCGACGTCCATCTCAGTTGTTAGAGGCTTCATAGAAAGTTAGTTATTGTTCGTTCTTGAGTCTTTTCCATTTTTCAGTATTGATGTTGAGACTTAAGTTGGCATTTTGGCTAGTTGAATGTTTCTTTTCAGACACTATAAGTTTATTGCATTAGTTTATCTTTTGAGACTATTTCATGTTATTTAAGTCTTTCGCTATGAGTTAAGTCAGGCCAAGGGTTCTCTTGGGGCCAACAATGGTTCTCGAGTGTCAGTCCCGCCCAGGGTGTAGGCTCGGGCGTGACACACTTGGTATCTGAGATAGAGTTCAAGAGTCCTAGGGAGTCTATGAAGCCGTGTCTCTAGAATCCTAGTTATCGGTTTGAAGCACGCCACATTTATAATTACGAGGCTGCAACATTTAGGAACAATCTCACTTCTCTTATACTCATTTCGTGCGATAGAGTTTATCTCTAAAAAAGTTTCTTCTAATTCGTGCTTGCGCGTTTCTTTCAGATCATGCCTCCACGAAGAGCTGTCAGAGGTCATCCCACTAGAAAGAATGTTGAACCACAGGAACAAGGGGTACCTAATGCACCAGAAGTGCAACCCCAAGGAGAGGTCATCAATGCTGAGTTCCATGAAGCAATCCGGATGTTGAGTCAGGCTGTGACCAATAAAGTTGAATAGAGAGAGAATCGAAAAGAAGTGGATGATACCTCTAGGATCGGTGAGTTCTTAAGGATGAATCCTCCAAGATTCACTGGTTCAAGTTTCACTGAGGATCCAGAAAACTTTGTTGAAGAGCTTCAGAAGGTTTTTGAGATTATGCATGTTGCTGATGCTGAAAGGGTGGAACTAGTTGCATACCAAATAAAGGGTGTCGCTAGAATCTGGTTTGATCAGTGGAAGAAGAATAGAGCTGAAGGTCCACCACTTATGAGTTGGGCTTTGTTTGAGGAGGCCTTCTAGGGGCATTTCTTTCCCCATGAACTGAGAGAAGCCAAGGTACGAGAATTCCTTACTCTTAAGCAGGAATCTATGAGTGTTCTTGAGTACAGTGTGAAGTTCACACAACTTTCCCGCTATGCTTCGGAGATGGTTGCTGACATGAGAGGCAAGATGGTTTGTTTGTTGCTGAGTTGTCTCGTCTGTCAAGTAAGGAAGGCAAGGCAGCTGTGCTGATAGGAGATATAGACATAGCAAGGCTGATTATCCATGTGCAACAGGTTGAGGAAGAGAAGATGAAAGATAGAGAGCAATTTCAAAACAAAAGAGCTAAGACAAGGAATGAGTCCGGGCAGCAGAAGAGCAATGGCAACCGGTCATCTTTCCAACAGAAACAAAAGGGACCAGCTCCATCATCTGCTAGTGCACCCGCACCAAGGAACAAAAGTTAGTTCAATAATCAGAATTCACAGAATTTCAAAGCTAGACCTGCACATTCTCAGGGTAGTATGGCACAAGGGGGTAATAAAACTCCTGCATGTGCTAAGTGTGATAGGAGCCACTCAGGGGTGTGTCGTGATGGCTCCACTGGTTGCTTCAAGTATGGTCGGAATGGTCATTTTATGAGAGAGTGTCCTAAGAACAGGCAAGGTAATGGTAATGGGGGCAGTAGAGCCCAATCTTCTTCAGTTTCTCCACCAGACAGAGCTGCATCTAGAGGAGCTACTTTAGGGGCAGGCAGAGGAGCAAACCGTCTATATGCCATCACTAGTCACCAAGAGCAAGAGGATTCGCCAGATTTTGCCATTGGTATGATCCAAGTCTTTAACTTTGATATTTATGCTTTGCTAGATCCAGGAGCGAGTCTATCTTTTGTGACTCCTTATGTTGCGATGAATTTCGATGATCTTCCTGAGAAACTTCTTGAGCCCTTCAGTGTTTCCACACCTGTTGGTGAGTCTATTCTAGTAGAGAGGGTCTATCGTGATTGTACCATTTCCGTCAATCACAAGAGCACCATGGCTGATTTAGTTGAGTTGGACATTGTAGATTTTGATGTCATTCTAGGTATGAACTGGCTTCATGCCTGTTATGCCTCAGTCGATTGTAGAACATGAGTTGTTAAGTTCCAGTTTCCTAATGAGCCAGTTATAGAGTGGAAGAGTAGTTCAGCAGTGCCTAAGGGTCATTTTATTTCGTATCTTAAGGCGAGAAAGTTAGTCTCCAAGGGATGTGTCGATCACTTAGTCCGAGTTAATGACTCTAGTGTTGAGATACCTCTTATTCAGTCAGTTTCAGTTGTTAAAGAGTTTCCAGAAGTCTTTTCAGATGATCTTCCCGGAGTCCGTCCTGAGAGAGAAATAGACTTCGGTTTAGATATTCTTCTCGATACTCGTCCTATATCTATTCCACCATATATAATGGCACCAGCAGAGTTGAAAGAGCAGTTGAAAGATCTCCTAGAGAAAGGTCTTATTCGACCAAGTGTCTCACCTTGGGGTGCTCTGGTCTTATTTGTGAGAAAGAAGGATGGTTCTCTTAGAATGTGTATAGATTACAGTCAGTTGAACAAGGTTACTATCAAGGATAAGTATCCTCTTCCTAGAATTGATGATCTTTCGGATCAACATCAGGGTGCCACTTATTTTTCTAAGATAGACCTCAGATCTGACTATCATCAGTTGAAAGTAAGAGAAAGTGATATCCCTAAGACAGCTTTTAGGACCCGTTATGGTCATTATGAGTTCCTAGTTATGTCCTTTGGTTTGACCAAAGTTCCTGTAGCATTCATAGACCTTATGAACAGAGTATTCAAGCCTTATTTAGATATGTTTGTTATCGTCTTCATTGATGACATTCTAATCTATTCAAGGAATGAGGAAAATCATGCTAGTCATCTCAGAGTAGTTCTCAAAACTCTAAAGGATAAGGAGTTATATGCCAAATTCTCTAAGTGTGAGTTCGGGCTTTAGTCTGTGGCATTCTTAGGTCACATTGTTTCCTGTGATGGAATTCGGGTTGATACTCAGAAAATAGAGGTAGTGCAGAATTGGCCTAGACCCACATATCCAACTGATTTTAGGAGTTTCTTGGGGTTGGCTGGATATTATAGAAGGTTCGTCGAGGGATTCTCATCTATTTCATCTCCCTTGACTAAGTTAACTCAGAAAACAGTGAAGTTTTAATGGTCTGAAGCTTGCGAGAAAAGCTTTCAGCAATTGAAAACTAGGTTGACTATTACCTAGTATTGACGTTACCAGAAGGTACACAAGGTTTTGTTGTGTATTGTGATGCGTCCAAAGTTGGATTGGATTGTGTGTTAATATAGAATGGTAAAGTTATAACTTATGCCTCTAGACAGATGAAAGTACATGAGAAGAATTACCCAACCCATGATCTAGAGTTGGCTGTTGTAGTATTTGCTTTGAAAATATGGCGTCATTATCTTTATGGTGTTCATGTGGATGTGTTCACTGATCACAAGAGTCTTCAATATGTGTTTAGTCAGAAAGAGCTTAATCTCAGACAGAGAAGATGGTTAGAGTTACTCAAGGATTATGACATGAGTATTATCTATCACCCAGGTAAGGCTAATGTTGTTGCTAATGACTTCAGCAGGTTATTGATGAGAAAGACAAGAAAGAGTTAGCAAAGGATGTGCACAAACTTGCACGATTAGGAGTTCGACTAAAGGATTCCACTGAAGGATGAGTAGTGGTGATGAATGGGGCTGAATCATCATTAATGTCATAAGTGAAAGAGAAATTAGACCAAGATCCTATTTTGCTTGATTTGAAGGCAAATGTTCATAAGCAAAAAGTAATGACTTTTGAAGAAGGGGGAGATGGTGTATTGAGTTATCAAGGTAGGTTGTGTGTACCAAGGGTGGATGAACATCAAGAGAGGATCATGGAGGAAGCTCATAGCTCCATATATTCTATCCATTCGGGTTCCACAAAGATGTATCGTGATTTGAGATAAGTGTATTGGTGGAATAGTATGAAGAAAGTTATTGCTGAGTTCGTTGCTAAATGCCCAAATTGTCAACAAGTTAAAGTAGAGCACTAAAGGCCCGGTGGTATGGCTCAGAATATAGAACTTCCAGAATGGAAGTGGGAGATGATCCATATGGATTTCATTACTGGCTTGCCACGGTCTCACAGGAAACATGATTCTATTTGGGTTATTGTGGATCGAATGACAAAATCAGCGCACTTTTTGGCGGTAAAGACTACCCATTCAGCAGAGGAAAATGTCAAGTTATATATTCAAGAAGTAGTAAGACTTCATAGAGTTCCAGTTTCCATTATTTCAGATAGAGGTGCACAATTTACTGCATAGTTTTGGAAGTCATTCCAGAAAGGCTTGGGTTTAAAGGTGAATTTGAGTACTGCTTTTTATCCTCAGACAGATGGTCAAGTAGAGTGCAGTATTCAGACTTTAGAAGATATGTTGAGGGCTTGTGTGATTGATTTCAAAGGTAATTGGGATGATCACCTACCTCTCATTGAGTTTGCGTACAACAATAATTATCACTCTAGCATCCAAATGGCTCCCTATGAAGCTCTTTATGAGAGAAGATGCAGATCTCCAATTGGATGGTTTGAAGTTGGTGAAGCTGGGTTGATAGGACCAGAGTTAGTTCATCAAGCTATGGAGAAAGTGAGAGTTATTCAAGAAAGGTTGAAAACAGCACAGAGTCGACATAAATCCTACACTGATGTTAGGAGAAGAGACCTAGAGTTTGAAGTAGATGATTGGGTATACTTGAGGGTTTCACCCATGAAGGGTGTTATGAGATTTGGTAAAAAGGGGAAGCTTAGTCCCTGATATATTGGTCCTTACCGAATATCCAAGAAGATTGGTAATGTAGCTTATGAGTTAGAGCTACCCCAAGAGTTAGCAGCGATTCATCCGGTATTCCACATTTCTATGTTGAAGAAGTGTATGGGCGATCCTTCACTTATCATACCTACGGAAGACATTGGTATTAAGGATATATTATCTTATGAGGAGATTTATGTTCAGACTCTAGATCATCAAGTTCGCAAGTTGAGGACAAAGGAAGTAGCATCAGTCAAAGTTCTGTGGAGCAATCAGTTTGTTGAGAAAGCTACTTGGGAAGCTGAGGAGGATATGAAGAAGAGATATCCAAATCTCTTTGAGCCCAGAGAAATTCCAGATCAAGGTACTAATTCTCTTCTTAGTACTCTTTAGTTGATATACTGAATGTGTTAGATTTGCTTGTTGGGTGTTTGAGCTGAATGTTAGATGTTACGCCCTTAGCCTACTAAGAGTAATCTCATTCGAAGACAAATGTTCCCAAGGGGGAGATATTGTAACACTCCGCTATTTGAAATAGCTAAAAATTAGAAAGAACCATTTTTTGAAAGAATGAAAATCTGAAATTTCGGCAAGTTGTGTTAAGTATGAGTTTTGGGTCAACTTCAAACGACCATAACTCCTAGTACATGAGGAATTAGGTGGGCTACAAGATATCAAATGAAAGGTCTTTGAATTATCTTTCCAACGCAACCAAGTTTGCTAGTTTTCGAGTTTGTATGAGGAAGATATGCCCGTTTCAAGTTTGGCTATCTGAATAAGGAAAGTCACCCAGATTTTAGAAGCGTATTTTGGTCTTTTCATTACCCAATTAAATAAATCCGTTTTTAGTAAATTATTTGGGGTCTAAACAGAGTTAGTTCAGTTTACGTAATTAAGAATTTCGCTAGGGCTTAGAGAGAAGAGAAAAGAGGAGAAAAGTCAAAGCATTCTTGGAGATTTCTTACGAAATCGAGGTCGTTTCACCAAGGGTTGATCTCTAAAGAGGTATGTTAGACTTTCATAGCGTTGGGTTCGTTAACCCACGTGCCAATCAAGTTTGGTTCAGTGAAATTCATTCCAGAAAGTTGAAAATTGATGATTTTGAATTATGTTCTTGAATATTGGCTTTTGTTCTTGAATTAAGTTGGGATTGTTGAGTTCTTGAGGAAATCGTGTCAATTTTAGAGTCGTTTATGAATAGATTCTTCTGTACATGTACTGGGTATCTGAATCTAAAGAGGAATTTAGAAAAAGAATCGAAGTTAGGTGATTTGGGGTTAGAAAACGAAGAAGGAAAAAGTCAGGCAAAATCTAGGTACCAGGTCCGCGTCGCAGACCTGTTCCTCAGGATTTGAAACTTTTCTCTCCGAGTCGCGGAGAGGTCACGGACCCCTCTACCTCAAAATTTATTTCGCGACCAAATATTTAAATGCATCTCTGCATCGCGGACTTGCTTCCAGACAGTGATTTCTTGATCATTTCTCATGTTTAACTATCTAAAAATACTCCTAGACATCACGAGATCTTTCCTATCACAAATCACAACCTTGAATCCATAAATTTCAAATTCAAGGAAAGTTAAGAGCCAAGTCTAGATAGTTCTTAGAGTCGTTTCAAAAGTCTTGCAAATACTTTAAACTTGTTTTAAGACTTGAGTTTTGAGTTGAGTAAAGAGTAAAGTTCATTTCTTCAAAAGAGTATATGGGGACTATGTATTCCCAAAGAGTAAATGTTTTCACATTTAATCAAGAAAGGAAGCACCGATTTCCAAAAGAGCCTTTGAGCTAGTTTTTAGTAAAGAGTAAATGTTTTCACATTTAATCAAGAGCGGAAACATTGATTTCCATGAGAGCCTTTGGGCTAGTTTTTGAGCAATTATCTCAAATCACAGAAAGATTTATTGTCACGCCCCGAGGCTACCCCCAGGACACGGACACGGGACCTAGGATCACGAGTGACCCCAAGCGAACCCTGCTGGCATAACATAAGCATACTATGTTAACTGAAATAAGAAAGTACAGTGCGGAAGCTAAAACATGAAATGATGGGGAATACCCATAAACTATCTGAATATAGAAAATCTGAGAGTTTAACAACATCTGAAAAGTCAAACTCAAATACTAAGGTTGAATCTAACTATGCCTGAAAATAGCCTCTAACTGACTAGAAGTGCTGGGACATGCCCCGGTGAAATCTAGCAAAACTGAAACTAAAGACTAAAATCGAAAGGAAACATATTTGTAGTCCTCGTAGAATAAGGACTCACCACTGATACTACTGAGCTGAAGATCGGGAACCGATCTATGCGTGATCTGGAAGCTGAGAACCTGGACCTACATCACGAGAAGATGTAGTGCAGAGTATGCGTCAGTACTTGAAAGGTACTGAGCATGCAGGATAGAGTAAAGCTGAACAATATAAACATAACTGAACAAAGCATATAACTGAGCAATGATATAAGATAAGCATGATACTATACTGGAAATACTGAACATGAACTAACT
>JAJONR010009561.1:0-14055 GCA_029582245.1 Solanum etuberosum
TTCAAAAGAGTATATCGGGACTATGTATTCCCAAAGAGTAAATGTTTTCACATTTAAACAAGAAAGGAAACACCGATTTCCAATAGAGCCTTTGAGCTAGTTTTTCAGTCAAGAGTAAATGCTTTCACAATTAAGCAAGAGAGGAAACTTTGATTTCCAAGAAAGCCTTTGAGCTAAGTTTTTGAGCAATTATCTCAAATCACAGAAAGAATTTATGTTTTAAACATATGAGCTAGTATATTTTGGGAGTAGTATTGAGCACCGATATAGGGGAGAGTTCAGACAACTCACAGCCCCCATAAACCATGTAGCCATCATGGGTAGAAAAAGGTCATACTTTTTAGATGATTCCTTTGTGCTGTTTAGCATAGAATAGTGGATCCACTTAGTGAGTTAGGTTCTATACCCTTGGCAAGGTATAGGACGGCCCTGGCAGCGTGAGGCAATACGTTGTATCATCACATAGCTCTTAAGTGATGGTTGTCGGTTAGAGAAACTCCCACAGAAGTATTTTGTATCCTTATATACACAAAGTTAATTGTATTTTTATATACATACAGAGTTTATATTGTATCCTTGCATACAAACTGAGTTACTATTGTATTTCTAAATACACAGAGTTGTTATCCATGTTTTAAAAACTTTTCCATATATTGCATTCATATTATTGCTTTATATTGAAATGAGTTAAGTTGAATTGAGTTAGGCCCAGGTATGTTCTTTCAGTTCATTTCAAGCTTATGTCTTGTTTTAGAATTCCCCTCGCTTGCTCGTACATTCAATGTACTGATGCCATTTGGCCTGCATCGTTGTTATGATGCAGAGACAGGTAACCAGGATCAGCATCCAGCGCATCGTTGATTCTAGTTGAGCTTCAGAGTTGTTGGTAAGCCTCCTTGCTTCCGGAGGACTCCTTTTATTGTTTTATCAGTTAGTTCAGTAGGATGTCGTGCGTCTTGTCCCGACGTCCATCTCAGTTGTTAGAGGCTTCATAGACAGTTAGTTGATGTTAGTTCTTGAGTCTTTCCATTTCAGTTATGCTTGAGACTTGAGTTGCCACTTTGGCTAGTGAATGTTTAATTATAATACATTCTCAGTTATCTTTGAGTTTTCAGTTTACTTTTAAAGTACATTTATGTTGAGTAAAGTCTTCCGCTAAGAGTTAAGCCAGGCCAAGGGCTCGCTTGGGGCCAACAATGGTTCTCGAGTGCCAGTCCCACCCAGGGTGTAGGCTCGGAGCGTGACATATATAGCTACAAAATTATTAGCTACGACATCAAATTCATCACTAGTTGTTCGCTTTTAGTGACAAAATTTACTTTTCGTGCTTAAATATATGAGACACATACTTTTAGTGACGAAACATAAAAATCCGTAGCAAAATTTTGTCCACTAAAGTTTCCCACTAAAAAATTAATTGGCGCCATTTTTTAAGTAGTGTTAGTCATGAATTTAAAGTTATCGGTGACACATTATTTCGTCACTAATAATGTATCTAATTCATCACAAATTTTTATTTTTTTTAAAGTTAATTAATTTTTGGACACAAAAAAATTTCATCTATAAAAATATGTTGTTACAATATCGACAAATTAGAGCTCGTAGTTAAATATTATACGTTTTAGCTATAAAAATTTACATTTAATTATGACATTTATTTTCGTCACTAATAATATAAATAATTGGTGACAAAAATTTTATTGTCTCTAATCAGCCTGTGATTTAGTGACAAAAAAATAATTGTCACAAAATATGTAAGGTGTTAAATAGCGATAAAATCCATCTCATTTTCTGAAGTCACCCCCATGAGAGCTAGTACTTTATAAACCTCCTTTATAAACCCATTAGGATCCTCTTCCACTTTGGAGCCATTAAACTCCGGAGGATTCATCCTCAAAAACTCTCTCACTCTAGAAGCAGCCATCCCCTTATTGGGTTTGCCGGAGCTACCACCTCCCTATTCACTTGTGCCGTCAAAGTTTGAGCTTGAGTAGTCAAAGTTTGGGCCAATATTTGGAAAGCCGACCTAATCTCCGCATTCGTCATATCCGGAGGATCAATTAGAGCTTGTGGAGGAGCTTGGAAAGGAACCTCTTGCTCCACATTGCCTTCCTCATCTCTCCTAGCATTAGCCCTTATATTAGCCATATCCTGAAAACCATAGGGCAAGGATTAGGAGAAAGACATACTAGAACTAAACTCGATGGCACGACTTAGAGAATGAAGAAATGAGATTTCCTAAACATCTAATAGCCTCTTATTAATAAATGTGGCGCGCTTCACATTTATGAACAAGACTCTACTAGACGTGGTTTGAGACAATCCTAGAACCATTCTAAACCTTGTGCTCTGATACCAGTTTGTCACGACCCAGGGGTACACCCTAGATGTAACATGGCGTACTTGACCCCGAAGGGGTCTCATACAAGCCCTTAGCATATCACAACATAAGATAATAGAAATACAAAAATTTTAAAACTTTATCCATACAATCAAAGTCTTTATAAAATGCAAGCAGAAGTCTTACTACACTTTGTCTCAAACCATCTAATACAACCTTTGAATAAACTCTTGGGACATAGCCCATACAATAGTCTCAAAACATGAAAATAAAAGACATAAAGGAAATAGTGGCTTTGTCCTCGAAGCTATGAGGACTCACCAAATCTTCAAACTTCTTTGCTCCTTAGAAACCTAGCCTCAAGATAGGAACTCAAGTCTCTGAACCCTACATTTAATGAGAATGTAGGCAAATTATGCATTAGTACAAAATGTACTAAATATGTTAGCTAGCATAACATCATAAGAACATAACATAAGGGTTAGTAAACATAATACATAATCCATAAGTATAATCAAATACTTCATGAAACATCAACTACAAGCATAAGAGACAATATCATAATCATGAACAAAGTCTCCAACATAACCATCATATAAGGATTATACCACCCTTAGTCCTTCATATCATAAGTAAACTACTTCTTAAGTAACCTCAAAGAATACTTGTGCAATGCATGAATGACATCCCATAATACCATCCAAGCTAAGTATCCCTTTTTGTCATCTTAAACATAGTCTATATACATAGTCAAGTCTTAGGCTTCCACATCATAAGAGCACTATACTCCTAAGTAACCTCAAACCACACTTGTGTAATGCATGAATGAAATCCCATAATACCATTCACACTAAGCATGACCTTGGAGTCATCATATTCATACTTACCATACATTGGTCTCATTCTTAACCTACTTCATATAGACAAGGAAACTATCACCTTAAGTCAAAATATCATGAAAGGAAACTATAGCAACACTCCAAGCTAAGCGTACATCATATAAGAGAACACTTCATAAGTAGCTTCAAGTTATACTTGTGCAATGCATGAATTGCATCCCATAATACCATTCATACTAAGTACCACCTTAGTCTATCATACTCAAATGATTACTATTTATCATTCTAGACTACCAAAGAATAGCACCCTATTAGGCTAAACCAAGATATCATAGAAACATATAAATCATGCAAATCCAAGCTATTCTAGGAAGGGTACAAGTGTTCCATCCTAGCTACCATGAAATAGTCCTAGGCTAACTAAGTCATGCTACCCTTACAAGCACACTATGATGCTAATGCAAGCTATCCTTAGGAGAGTATGATGTCTCAATCCTAAGCTACCCTTAGGAGAGTATATGTCCTAAATCCTAAGCTACCATGAAATGGTCTTGGCCTAACCAAGTCATGCTACCATGAAGGCATTGTACAATACAAGTTCAAGCTACCCTTGGGAGAGTATGTATCCTCAATCCTAGGCTACCATGACTACACTAACTCAAGCTACCATAAAAGCATCCTACAAATACTAACTTAAGCTAACCTTAGGAGAGTATGGTTCCTCCATCCTAAGCTACCAATCTTGGTCTTGTCTTACCAAGTCAAGCTATACATGAAGGGATCATATGTCACAACTTCAATCTATTCTAGTCTAACATGCTTTGATTCATTTTAGGTTATTAAGTCTTTCAATCTAGAATCATTCTATGTGAGAGAACATTGCATCTCCTAGCATATTTATGCCTAAGTGTGTAAGTGAGAATATGCTTTCAACAATACACAACAAGATCACATCATATTAGCTTTACTCTCAAAGCTTTACATTCTTACAATCATCATACATACCTAGATTTCAAGGCATTCTAATCACATTCTTCATTATCAAGTGACTTAAGGCATGATTCATCATAAAGGTTCAACTTCAAGCTTTACTCATCATGATCCATCACATATACTATATTCCAATTCAATTCATGTCTAATTTCTTTTAATCTTGAATAATTACCATACTTAATCATCAATTCTAGAAGATCAATTAAGGATCATCAATTTCCCTCTACAAGGCATACACCCACATACTTTGATTTCATCAATTTAGACTTAGGGTTAGCCATGGAAACACATAATATCATCAATATATCATAGTTCAATACTAAAACAATCATAAATAAGTATTATCCACCCAATTAGAATCATACTCAACACTACCCACCATATAGGAAGAAACCCTAGCTAGAATTGGGGGTTTTCTTCATAATTTGGGGGAAATATAGGGGGCTCTATGGATGAAAGAATCCATAGATGAATAAGCTAACATACCTGGATTCAAATCTCTCACAAAAGCTTGTAACAATGGAGGAATTTGACCTAGCTTCCTTCTCTTTTTCTTCTTCTTCTTCTTCTTCTTCTTCTTCTTCTTCTTCTTCTTCACTTTCTATAGAGAGAATATTTGAGAGGGAATTGAGTTTGTTTTGGAGTCTTGAAATTATGTCTAGGATCAATGTATTTAGGGGTCTATTAGGCTTATATAGGGGGTCTAATTACTAATAAGCCGTCCCCACTTAACCCCTAGCTAATAAGGAATTAACCCCTAAGTCCCCAACTTAAAACAATTTAAGTTCACCACTGCCCCACCCACGAGACCACGTCCACAGACCGTGGGTCCATCCACGGCCCATACTGGTCATCCGTGAATGGTGCTCTGTGGTTATTTTTTTCTGGCATTGACCCACGAGACCCACCCACGGGGCGTGGATCCCCCTACGGGGCGTAGGTCCCCCTCGTGGGTACTGTTTAGGCAGATTTAGGGACTCATTTGGGGTCCTCCTCAAGGACCCCTTTGGTTGGTCCTTGGGGAGTCGTACCTTGACGTTTAACCCCTAAACCCCTCATTCTAAGTTTGGAAAGTCATTTTACGATACTACCCCTCACATCAAACTCTAGAATTCCCACGTAAAGCTCTAGTTTAACTTACTAGTTTTCCGGGTGTTACACTCAGAACCATGGAACATAGGCGCCTTCAACTTTAGAAGCTTAGTCAACATCTCATGCTTATTACCAGTCATTACGGGACCCAACAAAGGACGGAAAAAGGAATCAGTACCTAATGTATCATCTCCCCTGGGACTAGTAACAATAACGGGGCGGTTGGTTTGGGGTTGAGTAGCTTGCACTGCTGGAAGGATTCCAGGACCAACCAATCCTTTCAGAAAAGACATGATTTGTGGAGCTAACAATGAGTCTAAGGGAGGAACGCCGGTATTCCTAGCCGGTGCATCCTCTTCCTGTCCAATATCCCCCTCGTCCTCAATCTCCATATTTTATTTTACCTCTTCATGATGTGCGGGAGGAACCTCTTCTCATGGAGCATTCTCAATCGGTGCTCCATCCCTAGTAGGTGCTACCCTTCCTAGGCCTCTGCCACTTGCTCTTCCTCTACCCCTACCTCGACCGTGACCTCTTGCTGCGGATTCCTCAGCTGGCTCATTGATGGGATCTACGAGCCTGACGCCGTTGAATCTAGTGTTAACCATTTACGGACAAAAGAGTGAATGAAATTAGATACCAATTTGGATCACCAGATACCAATTGGAATCAAGTTATAGCACGAAAGGAGATAAGAGAAACAAAGAGATTTCCTAAAGTCCTATAGCCTCTCGAAGACAGACGTCTCTGTACCGTTCCGCAAGACTCTACGAGACTTGTTTTGGTACAACGTGATCAACGAACCTAGGGATCTGATACCAAATTTGACATGACCCAGACCGTCGTGATTGGCACCCACACTAACCCTCCGGTAGGAGAACCATTACTACTAACCAACTTATCCAAAAACTAAACATTTAAAGAAACGAGAGCAGGTTTAAATGCAGAAATAAAGTAGAGTTCCCATAAACTCTGAATGTAACAAATCGTTACTAAAACATTGTGGAAAACACCCCTAGAATCTGAAAGTCAATGTACCAAAATATCTAAAGTTCAACAAGTCTAAGGAAAATGGGTACAACCCAAACTAAACACACGAGTAAATCTAACTAGAAAGTCTGAGTCTGAAAAGAGTGGACTAAAACATAAAGGACCCATGGTAGCCTGAAAGAACTAGCTCACCCTTGAATCCGATCTTGCTCACTGATCTCCTAAATGAGGTCTATCTGTAGCCGCCTGAAGATGCCCTGTACACAACAAAGAAGGAGTAAGTGCAGTATCAGTATACAACCACAGTGTACTGGTAGGATCACGCGGCTATTCCAGTAAGTGAAACATATATATAAGCAGTCACAACATAGTAAACATGCATATACCAAACATATACAATATCAATTATCATTTCAGGAGCAATGTACAATCCCACATTATCAATAATACGCATATATGACATGTCAATGGTCCTCTCATGGAACCCATACCCAAACTGTTAGTGTGCCGGATCGTGACACCCGATCCAAGTTAGTGTGTCGGAACGTGACATCTGATCCAAATGTATGTCGGTACGTGACATCCGATCCCAGTTAGTGTGTCGAAGCGTGACACCCGATCCATTCAACATGCCACAATCACAATCACAATCACAATGTATATTCTCATAATCATACAATCAAGTGTTGATTCATGGCTTACAATAATTCATTCATACTCATTTACATTAGGTGTGATCAATAGTGCAACATTCGCATACATACATGCATTACAATGAAGCAAATACTAACAGACATCACACAAACATGAAATCAAACCATCACCTACCTCGAAACCAAGTTTGAATCCCCCTAAGGCACTTGAATCTTCCCTTTCCGAATTCTTTCTGCTTGTTCATGGTCTAAAAACATACAATTAACGCAATGATCAATAAATGAGGCCTAATTACCTAGATTACAATTAAAATTATTAATCCTACACCAAACCCAAGATCCCAATACCCAAGATTAGGGCTTTTTCCACCATTACCTTCATATCAAAACCTTCCCCCAATAATAATTACCCAAGAATCTAAGTTCTACGGATCAAAATATGGATTAGGGGAGTAAAATCCTTACCTTTAGTGCTAGAAGAGGTGGAAAACCTTCAAGAAAAATCCATGGGTCGTCTCTTAGCTCTCAAGAATGAAATTTGTAGAAAATAACATTTTTGGGGTTTATTTCTGACTTAAGTCGCACATGTCCCGCTGTGGCGGACCATATCCCGCTACATCGGCCCCGCCCTGGCGGAATAAATCCAGCCCTGGCGGCTTGCACAGAGACAGAGAGTCAAATTTAGAGTTTCAAACCCCCATTTCACAACACACCTTCAACCCATGACATTCAAAAACTACTCGCTCACGCTAAGATCAGTTTCGGGAGTTCTACTCGTCCGAATTTGATTCCGTAAAGTCGTACGGGTTCCTTAACGTCTTAGCTATCCACTCATGTGATCAAAAATATAATTAACTCTCTCATTCATTACCATATTTCCCTAGACCTCACTGACTCTGATTTCGTCCAAATCTGGACTAGGCTAGGAATTTCCAAGTTACTACCAAAAAGTTTTTGGACCCCAATTATTTCCCCATTGGCTTTTTCCTAAAGACGGGATCACGTCGTCACAGTTGATTGGATGGTAATCACTCCTCACTTCCAACTTTAAGGTTGTGAGTTCGAGTCCCCAACAAAGCATAATGTGGGAGCTCCTGGGGAGGGTTTTAAAAAATTGAGATGGGAGATAGAAGAAAAATTAACCTTTCTTATAATAATAAATTTATCCCTAATAAATACATTTAAGAACAGAATAATTTTTTGTATATAAAATATAGTCATTAGTGATGAAATTAGATTTTGTTCAACTAAGAAATACATATAACTTTAGAGACAATTGATGTCGTCACTGATTGAAGTAAAATAATTAGCGACGATATAATTTTATCGGTAGTAATAACTTTTTTAGTGACAAAGCATACTATTAACTACAAAAAAAATATACTTTTTACGATAAATAAATTAGTCACAAATGTTTAAGCATTTGGGAACGATTTTTCTTTTTGTAGTTAATATAATACTTTTAGCGACGAAGCACTAAATCGTTATACTTTTAGAGACACGCATTTAGTGACGACTGATTGACGAATTATTTTTCGTCTCACAAGATTTTTAGTGACGAAATATGATTTATAAATGACAAAATTATTTGTCCCTGATAATTGAATTTGTTGTAGTGTTAGCCACGTTTGTATATGTATAATTCGTCACATTTGTATAATTCGCAGCTAACAATGTCTTTGTTTGATTTGTATTTGTATACGATTGTTTGTATTTGTATATGACGATGATTTCCTTTGGTTTTTCAGTTTTGTGATCATATACATTCAATCTTTTTGTGTATAACCTTTTAAAGTTTGTATAAACGTGTAGTTTTTGAAATTTGTATAATATAATTTATATAATGTAATTTGTATATATATTTTGTATAATTGTTTAAAGTTCATACATTTATATTTGTATCAATTTGTTATTTCAAGTTTATTATATTTGTTTAATTTCAGACTTTATATTACTCAATTATACAAAAACACGTGAATTATACAAACGTACCTGCGAATTATATAAATTATTGTCCTCTCTTTCTCGTCTCTCTCCTCCCTCTCCCAATCTCGCTCCCCTCTCTCCTCCCTCTCCCAATCTCGCTCGCCTCTCTCCTCCCTTTCTCAATTTCTCTCGCCAGAATATACAAATACATATGTATAATATACAATTATCTAACCGATATACATATACAATTCACCTCTCTCCCACTCTCTGTCCTCTCTCGCTCGCCACTCTCATCCCTATAACATGTAGCTACGAATCGTAATTAGCAAACTTTAGCTATGGAGTGTAATTAGGTTATTTTTAAGTGGCTATATGCGAAAGTTCCTCAATTAGGTATTGGGCCTAACTCGCATCCAAAAGCTAGCTCAAATGGAGGAGGATTGCCCTAGCCTTATAAGGAGTCCACCATCTCATTAACTCCCAATATGAGACTTTTGTCATTCCTTAACAATATCCAATCTCATTTCATCGCTCCTTTCAAGTACACCTGACTCATTGATCAACTTATCAAACAAATTTTTTTGGTTTGCGAATACCACAACATGTAGGTCAGTATCTGGAAATATCATACATGATCGAAATAAGTTGATAATATTGATAAAGGGAGGATTCGACTTAACCGATTTGTTCCCTTCCCAAAAATGGCTTCATAACATTTGTGGAATGAAGTCCAAATTGTCAAAGGCGCACTTAAATGTTGATGAAATCTTGGAGAAAAATCATTAATGATCATCGAGATAATCGAGCAAAAGGTAAGAAATGTAATGGTAAGTCTGGAAATGAAGTTTTGGTTGATGCTATACTTAGAGTGATGGAGAGAGGAGAATTTGGATATCCTATCACAAATCAGAACATTAAAACATTCATTCTTGTAAGTCTAACACATCTTTAAAAGTTTTTTTTTTTTTTCATGTTATAAACCTAAACTTCAATCTTTATATATATCTTTAATTTTAGGGAAACTTTAAAAAATAACTAGAGTTTGGGCTTAATTAGAGATTTGTAGCTATAGTTTGTTTAATTACGAATTATAGCTACATGTTAGAGAGAGGAGAGAGGCGAACGAGATCTGGGAGAGAGAGGTTGAATATAATTGATATAACTGATTTGTATCAAAATACAATTGTATTTATTTTAAGAGGAGAGACGCGAGCGAGATCGAGAGAAGGAGAGATGCTGAATGCATGCATATTTATTGTATCACAAATACAATTGATACAGAATGTAAATAAAGTTGATACAAATACAAATATATTTGTCTGAGTACAATTGATTGGTATCATATATCAAATATAATTGTATCAATTGTATTTACGAACACAATTTGTGTCAACGAATACAATTGACAAAATATAAATTTTCATAATACAATTGATACAAAATACATATACAGTTGATGCATAATACAAAATACAGTTGATACGGAATACAAATACATTTGATACATAATACAAAATACAATTGTCATATTTAAGTAGAATGTTTTTAATTGCAACTGTTTAGGATGGACGGGGGGGGGGGGGAGAGAGAGAAATTTGCTATAAAATCCTATATACATCGACAAATTGTAATATTTTAAGTTATAGTGGTTTATCATAAATACATATAACATGTTTGTCTTGTTGTCATGTATTTTCCCCCTAGTTTTATATACCGGAGTTGTCAACTTTAAAACCTATACTTTTTACTTATAAGAATTCTTTTAATTTCTTTTTGTTTTACTCCTTAATGTTTTATAATCATAAAAATGTCATAGCATGGTTAAGTTATCGGTTCAGGCAGCCATTGCTCATTTGGCACCCAAGCTGAATTTAATTTTCATCTTTGAAAGTGTACTCTTAATTGATATGATTTATATATATAAAAAAAAGTTAAGTTTGTCGGTTCTTCCGTGCTCCTTCAATTTTACATTGTGTAATTAATGTATAATAGTTGTATAATATATGTATATTGGTGTGTACACATTATACGTTGATTATACATTTACTATACACAAATCATACAGAAAAGTAGGTCATAGTGAACGAAGATTACCTGTTTTGATTTGAGAATCATCTAGGTTACATATGTTAGCCATTGTAATTTGTTTCACATGGCGGTAGTTTGTAAATTGAAGTTTTGTGGTCATTCCATTGTTACAAAACTTATTAAGCTTCATCAGCTACACTTACGCTTCATATTTATAGTTTTGTTTGCTTATATGAGTATTTTCGTTTGTATAATTCGTTTGTCGTATGTATAATTCGTTTGTCACTATACAAACAAGATAAGTATATACAAATTCTGTATTTATACATTTAAGAATTTTTTAAAACTTATACAAATCAAATGTATCAACAGGATATATATATATATATATATATATATATAAAAAGCTAGAGTAAGCATATACACAATCTGAATCTATACAATTAGGAAAATTCTGTATTTATACAATTAGGAGCCAAATTATACAAATTCTGGACGTGGGCCACAATATGGAAATATTTTGCTGGATGATGGCCTTTTTGAGTTCATTTTGAAGAAAAATTAGGAGAAAAAAGTACGTAATTACACAAATATTCCTATCATATTTACTAGTTCTCCCTATAATTTGAAATAAGGACATTTTATCTCACTATATAATAATTTAATACAATATGTCAAGTCAGATACAACTAGATGCATGTTTTTTCCTATCAGATACACTGAATAGAAGAGAGGCAAATGAGATTTGTCTATTTATCCCAAATACATGCAAACCACACTAGATATGAGAGTGGCGAGCGAAATGGGAGGGAGGCGAGCGAGATTTGTCTATGTATCCCGCATGTTTATCCACTTTGACACAGTGTATCTAAAACAATTACACCTAATTTTGACTTCCTGTATCTCTGGACGTATCTGGACACATTAAAATCTAGTAAGATTCATAATATTGTAAACTAGCTTGTATCTAAATAATTAACTTCTAAACTAGTGGATTTTTGTAAGTTATCCAAAAAAAAATTATAGGTCCTTGCAAAAGCAACTCTATGACTAAGAGACCATAATTAAAACTTCCACGACTATTTAAAATATCTTTGGCCATAGAAATTATTTCAATCTTTTCAGAATAATCTTGGTTAACATGTAGGAGGACACATGCTTGAATTCGAACAACTACCAATAGTTTCTAAGTTCGTGCATTATATATTACTCTCTATTTACTTTTATTTATTTACGATGTATTTTATAATTTTTTATGACAAGGAAAATCCGCAGCTGCTATTCTTTGAGTGCGCACATGGTAAAACCCCCGCTCCTATGCAATAGCTCGCAAACCACACACGCTCGCAAACCACACAAGAGAGATAACCCGCACTAAGCAAGTTTGGTGCGACGAGCTCGACCCAGAAGGCAAACCCCTTGCTTTCGCTGGTAAGGGGTTTCGAACTTGAGACCTCCAACATGAAAGTCCCTAGTCCAAACCACTTAAAACATAACAAATAAAATATATATTTATCATAATATTCATATTAACTTATATATAGTCTAAGCTACTAAGAAATGATTTGAAGAATAAATAATAAATGTCAAGAGTAAAACTTGAAAAAAAATATACATACTCCCTTAATCCCAGTAAAAATATTTATCTCAAATTACTTATCAATTTACAAAATCAAGATAGAATTAATTTAAAAAGTATTCCATTGTATCCTTAGAATTAATTCTTTTTAAAAGCATAAATATTATAAAGTATAAAAAATAATAATCTTTATTGTTAATCTTGATACGATGAATAAGTAAATAAATAAAGTGTATCAAAAAAAGTTAAAAGATAAATTAGTAAAAATATTTTTTTCTAGTTATAAATTTTTAAGAGACGTGTAAAATGGAAAAATAGATAAATAATTTAAGACATAGACAATATATTTTCCTCTTAATAATTAAAAACTTTTTAATATAATTTTTTTTAAAAATAAAAGTGAAAGGAAGAAGTACGCATCATTAATTTCAAAATGGCGAAGGCTGTCCCTTTTTGTACATTAGTTTCCTAAAAAAATGAAAAAATAACATAAATACACAACTTAAGATATTATAGTCTCAAAAATTTCCTACCTTTTAAATTTTTTTCAAAAATCCCCTCTTAGACACATCTCTATCTTCTCTCGGATACAACCCTTTCCCCTTTCGGATACATCCCTCCCATTAAGTAATGTATCATTTGCAATCTGTAAACTATGAATCCGCAAGTTTCCTGATGTATCAGAGATCCTATAATTTAAATGGATTCACAATCATATATCCGTAAGGATAACAAGTTTTATCAGTGATATTCTATGTTTATTGTATCTTCTTCATCCACCCAACTCCCCCAACCCCCGCCCCCTGACCATCCCAACCCCTCCCCCCCCCCTCCTGAGGCCCCACTCCCCACACCCTCTTATCCATATAATTATATTTTGCTAGATTACAAATAAATAATCTTGAAATTATTTTTTTATTTTTTTATTTTTTTACTTACCAAACACTAGAAAATAAGTAAAAACTCAATTTTCTTTTTTTCTTTTTTTTTTTTAAAAAAACATTTTCTATGAAAAATATTCTCCTTTGTGTATATACAAATTATAATATTTATATAAAGTGAATAAT
This sequence comes from Solanum etuberosum, assembly GCA_029582245.1. NCBI lineage: Eukaryota > Viridiplantae > Streptophyta > Magnoliopsida > Solanales > Solanaceae > Solanum > Solanum etuberosum. Next base: position 13,512 of record JAJONR010009561.1, read on the forward strand.
TGATATATTGAAGTTTTATGGTCACTAGATTGTCAACATTTTTAGTTGCCGGCTAAAAAAAAACATTTTCTATGAAAAATATTCTCCTTTGTGTATATACAAATTATAATATTTATATAAAGTGAATAATTGATATATTGAAGTTTTATGGTCACTAGATTGTCAACATTTTTAGTTGCCGGCTAAAAAAAAACATTTTCTATGAAAAATATTCTCCTTTGTGTATATACAAATTATAATATTTATATAAAGTGAATAATTGATATATTGAAGTTTTATGGTCACTAGATTGTCAACATTTTTAGTTGCCGGCTAAAAAAAAACATTTTCTATGAAAAATATTCTCCTTTGTGTATATACAAATTATAATATTTATATAAAGTGAATAATTGATATATTGAAGTTTTATGGTCACTAGATTGTCAACATTTTTAGTTGCCGGCTAAAAAAAAACATTTTCTATGAAAAATATTCTCCTTTGTGTATATACAAATTATAATATTTATATAAAGTGAATAATTGATATATTGAAGTTTTATGGTCA
>JAJONR010009564.1:0-11081 GCA_029582245.1 Solanum etuberosum
TGGGTGTGGTGGGCGCGTCGCCGCCCTGGTCGGCGCCGCTCGACTTAGCTCTCTTAATGGTCCTTGCAGCTGAAATTTGGGAAATTATAAATTGAATTCTAAAAGAGTTCAAAGGGTCCGATTTTTCATTATTAAAGTCCAGTTTTAGTTTTCTTCGGTTTTGGAGGGAGAGTTTTCTTATTTTCCATTGGAGAATAACTTTGAAGGGTTTTTCAAGTAGATTCGAAGTGGGTCTTTGATTTTGAGTATTTTGGATCATTTTAAAGACTTGGATTGCAATACCCAGATCATGGACTATGTTTTTCGTATTAATTTCTATCTTTTTATGATGCTTGGTTAAAACCACAATTATTGTGGTCTGATTATGTTATTATTTGCTTAATTAGCTTATGGGTATTGCTGTTTAATGATTTAAATGTTGTTTTAATATGGGTTTGACCAAGAGCTGAGTAAAATTTTAGCTTAGTGTTTTGGGCTTGCTCGAGAGAGAGGTTCTAAAACCAAGGTTATCGATTGATGATTGTAGTGTGTGGGTTGTTATGGGTTCAGCTCGAGAGAGTGAATCTTAACTCATTCCTACCTATCTAGCTCGAGAGAGTAGATAAATTAAGGTTTCGGGCTGTTTTGTAGTGTCAAGCTTGTCGAGGTTCGAGAGAACTCGCCTGAACCGTAAAATTTGTTCGAGAGAAAACTATTGCACCTATAGTATAGCCTACCCATTATGATTTAACACTTTATTATTAAGCTCCAATTACCCATATAGTGAAATTAGCTTATAATCGATCACATCCCAAGAATTCCTTCCTACTTGTCTAATCCCCTGTTTTAGTGATTATTATAGTTCTTAATTAATATCTTAAAACCCCCCATCTGACATTCGTTGTCAAACCTTTGACTTATTTTTTTGATTTTGATAATGTTTACTTTTATAACCGATTAGAATCACCTCTTTACTTCTTAATAGAGTTTGATATGGTACCGCTCCCTGTGGGTTCGACCCCAACCTTTCGTGGGGTTATATTATATATTATGATCGTCTACACCTAGAATTGGATGAGGTGTATTTGGGACGTTAATCAAAATAGCGCCGCTGCCGGGGAGTGGTGTTGTTTAAAATTCTTTTATATAAGTTGAATTGCGATCTTTGTAGCTGTAGTTGAATCTACTTGTTTTTGTTTTTGGTTTTGTGTTTCCTGTTAAAACATTGGAGGAAATGAGCGTTAATGGAAGTAATGGTAGCCTAGTGGGCCACCAAGATGATGTCGGCAACCTCAACGATGTCTATGACCCAGCCCAAATGGGTGGTGTTGGGGCCATCCGTTTGCCTCCTGCTGAAGGAAACACTATGTTTCACATCATGAGCACAATGTTGCAGCTCCTGCAAATAAAGGGTTTGTTTGGTGGTTTGGCTTATGAGGATCCCTATGAGCATATTAGCAATTTTGTTGATGTCTGTGGAGCGTTCTCCTTTAAGAACATATCTCAAGAATCGGTCCGACTGAGGTTGTTCCTATTTTCTCTGATGGGAGAGGCAAGCAAGTGGTTGGCTGAGTTGCCAAGAGATTCTATTACTTCTTGGATGGAGCTGATCACAATGTTCTAGGTGAGATTCTTTTCTCCGTTGCAGATGATGATATTGAGGGATGGTATCCAAAGTTTCAAGCAATCAGAGGGCGAACAAATCCATGAGACATGGCTGAGATTTAATGAACTGGTGCTTGAGTGCCCGACTCATGGACATCCAGATAAGGTGCTGGCTGAATGTTTCTATAGAGGCCTTGACTTGGTAAACAAAGGAGCGGTTGATCAACTTTCACCAGATGGTATAATGCAACAACCCTATGCAATAGCGTCCCAACTCTTTGATTGCGTCACTAAGACAAGCAGGGCATGGAATATTCGCAAAGAACAAGTCTCTCCTCTTACTTGTAAAACGACACAAGCACAAATTGAAAAGGATCAAGAGAGAGACCAAAGCATAGCAATAATGATAACCCAACTGGGTATCTTATCCAAAAGTGTTAGGGAATTTGAAATGTTATACAATGAGGAAGTAAACTTCCTAGCCGACCAAGGAAGAGGTGATCGTGCAATCTACCCAAGGACGGGTTGAAATAAAGGTTGGAATGAAGAAAAATGGAGATATTTTTATCTATCTCTTGAATCCTTTTTTTAGGATACAGCAGTTCTCTTAGGAGACTTGAGGGATTTGAGACTGATCTTGAAGATTTCACAAGTGGGTTACTAATTTTCTTCGAATTGGGCATTGTAAAGCTTGAATTCCTCTTACCAGTTGATGGCTAATCGATTTAGTAATAATTTTTATCTTTTTATGATGTTCGGCTAAAACCCCAATTCTTGGGGTGTGATCATGTGATTATGGATTGAATTAGTTTATGGGTATTGTTAATTACTAGTCTAAATGCTGTTTTGAAGTGGGTTTAATCATTAATTGTGGTTTAATTTAAGAATTGTAGTTGCAAATGTAATTTTATTTTAGTGTTCTTGGCTTGCTCGAGAGAGAGGTTTTAGGACTAAAATTATTGATTAATGATTTGTATGTAATGGTTTGATATGAGTTCAGCTCGAGAAAGTGAATCCTAAACCCAGTCTTACCCATCTTGCTCGAGAGAGAAGATGTATTAAGGTTTTGGGCGGTTCTTAATTGTTGTGCTTGTTGATGTTCGAGAGAAATCACTTGAAGTAGAATAGTTGTTCGAGAGAAAGCTATTTCAATTATAGTCTAGCCTACCAACTGATATTTAGTTGTTTACTAGTATTTTCAATTACCCATATATCGAACTTCACCTATAATCGATCACATCCCGAGAATTTCTCTCCTTATTGTTATCTCATTGCTATTTGACTGATTGTAGTCAATAATTTGAAAACCCCACAACCCCCATTAGACATTCGTGTCACCCCTTTTATTTGATATGTATTTTTCTGATAATATCTATTCCTATAGCTAGTTAGATCATATTTGAACTTCTTAATAGAATTTGAACACGTACCGCTCCCTGTGGGATTCGACCCCAACTCAATTGATGGGTTTTATACTGTTTAATGATCATTCGACCCCATTTTAATTAACGTTTCAAGCACACCTCATCGAATTCTAGGTGTAGAAGATCGTAATCTAGTATATAACACAACAAAAGGTTGGGGTCGAACCCACAGGGAGTGGTACCGTATCAAATTCTATTAGGAAGTAAAGATGTGATTCTAATCGGTTATAAAAGTAGACACTATCGAAATCAAACAAAATAAGTCAATGGTTTGACAACGAATGTCAAATATGGGGTTTTAAGATATCAATTAACAACTACAATAATCACTAAAACAGGGGATTAGACAAGTAGGAAGGAATTCTTGGGATGTGATCGATTATAAGCTAATTTCTCTATATTGGTAATTGGAGCTTAATAATAAAGTGTTGAATCAATATGGGTAGGTTAGACTATAAGTGCAATAGTTTTCTCTAGAACAAGTATTATGGTTCAGGTGAGTTCTCTCGAAACTCGACAAGCTTGACACTACTAAACAACCCAAAACCTTAATTTATCTACTCTCTCGAGCTAGATAGGTAGGAATGAGTTAAGATTCACTCTCTCGAGCTGAACCCATAACAACCCACACACTACAATCATCAATCGATAACCATGGTTTTAGAACCTCTCTCTCGAGCAAGCCCAAAACACTAAGCTAAAATTGTATTTGCAACTACAATTCATCAATTACTACTCACCTATCAATCAAACCCCGAGAATTCCTTCCTACTTGTCTAATCCCCTGTTTTAGTGATTATTGTAGTTGTTAATTGATATCTTCAAACCCCCCATCTGATATTCGTTGTCAAACCTTTGATTTATTTTGTATGATTTTGATAATATCTACTTCTATAACCGATTAGAATCACATCTTTACTTCCTAATAGAATTTGATACGGTACCGCTCCATGTGGGTTCGACCCTAACCTTTTGTTGGGTTATATACTAGATTACGATCGTCTACACTTAGAATTGGATGAGGTGTATTTGAGACGTTAAACAAAATGGCGCCGCTGCCGGGGAGTGGTATTATTGAATTCTCTTTTGGAAGTGGGTTTCTAATTTGATTGTGTTATAGTTGAACCCATTTACTGTTTGTTGTTGTCTGTTGTCTTTTTGCATAGGTGATGAAATAAGTGTCAACAGAAGCAATGCAATGGCCAATCCCAAAAATTTAGCTTAAATTGGTATCTTCGTCGTTCCACAATGTTAAATAAGGCGCTTCTTGGGAGGCAACTCAACTTTTTGATTCTTTTAATATTGCTTTTGAATAACGGGTGTTGATTTTGCAGGTTTGAAAGTTGAAAGTGTAGGAAATGTGCAGTAGGTGAGCCAAAAGTCCAGTCGGCGACTCGCCGAATCGGTTGGCGAGCCCGACTTGGACCGCTGTTTGAACCACCCAAATTGCTGGGGATTCTGTAAAACTCGGTGAGCTAAAGGGAGACTCGGCGCATCGCCGAGTGGCTTAGTGACCGCGACTAACGTTTGCTACCAGCGTGCAAACTAAAGAGTTTTAAAAGGCCAAACATTTTTAAATTCAAAAATCTCTTAATTTTCATACTTTTTGATTTCCATACTCTAACAAACGCTTTTATTGTTGTTTCTGCATTATTATTCTCACTTTATTTGGGATCTTGTGCTCGGGGTGGATTTTAGGATTAAATTACTTCCTAGCTTTCAAAATTTTCTGCATCAAAATGTTGATTTTCCGAACCCTGTTAAAAAAAAAAATTGGTTGTAATCAAATGCCTGATCGTTTAATGGTGTTTATTTCTTTGCATTTGAGGACAACTGTTATTTTTGTTGGTGGGGTCAGGTATTTCCATACCCACCTCTATTGGGCTCTTTTTCTGAATATTGTTGCTTTTGTATTTTGTGAATGTTGGATCTGATTTTTGCTTTACATATCTATATCTTTGTTTCTGATCCATATTGTTCCATTGTTTTGAATTGTAAATGGTTTTGAACCAATTTTAAAATTTTGCCTAAGATCATGTCTATTGCTTGCATCACTCAATCAACCAGACCAACGGGGAAAATTCTAGGTGTCATCAAGCACAATGTTCAATACGACCTCACAATTCAAGGCATTGATATAATTATCAAACAAGACTACACACTTTCTAGCTAGCGTGCAATGTTGATAACAAGAGACTCATTCGACAACTGACAAGTCACAACAAGATGCTAAAAGTTCACATATTGCCTATGTAACTTCGTTTGCCTCATCGTAGCCGCACATTCATTTTGTTCAATTAAGAGCACTTTTCAAGTCATCGGTATTGACCACAACCGACACTCAAATTTGTACAAGAACAGCCACAATCACATACTCAAGAGGTGGCAAAATTTTAAAATTGGTTCAAAACCATTTGCAATTCAAAACAATGGAACAATATGGATCAGAAACAAAGATATAGATATGTAAAGCAAAAATCAGATCCAACATTCACTAAACCCAAAAATAACAATCGTAATCTAGTATATAACCCAACGAAAGGTTGGGGTCGAACCTACAGGAAGCGGTACAATATCAAATTCTATTAGGACGTAAGGATGTGATTCTAATCGGTTATAGAAGTAGACATTATCGAAATCAAACAAAATAAGTGAAAGGTTTGATAACGAATGTCAGATGGGGGGTTTTAAGATATCAATTAACAACTACAATAATCACTAAAATAGGGGATGAGACAAGTAGGAAGGAATTCTCGATATGTGATCGATTATAAGCTAATTTCACTATATGGATAATTGGAGCTTAATAATAAAGTGTTGAATCACTATTGATAGGCTAGACTACAGGTGCAATGGTTTTCTCTCGAACAACTATTACGGTTCAGGCGAGTTCTCTCGAACCTCGACAAGCTTGACACTATAAAACAGCCCAAAACCTTAATTTTTCTACTCTCTCAAGCTAGGTAGGTAGGAATGAGTTAAGATTCATTCTGTCGAGCTGAACCCATAACAACCCACACACTACAATCATCAATCGATAACCTTGGTTTTAGAACCTCTCTCTCGAGCAAGCCCAAAATACTAAGCTAAAATTATAGTTGCAACTACAATTTATAAATTACTACTCAGCTATCGATCAAACCGACATTAAAACAACATTTAAATCATTAAACAACAATACCCATAAGCTAATTAAGCAAATAATCACATAATCACACCCAAGAATTGGGGTTTTAGCCAAGCATCATAAAAAGATAGAAATTAATACCAAAAACATTCTCCATGATCTGGGTATTGCAATCCAAGCCTTTAAATGATCCAAAATGCTAAAAATCAAAGACCCACTTTGAATCTACTTGAAAACCCCTTCAAAGTTGTTCTACAATGAAAAATACTAAGAAAACTCTCCCCCAAAAACCGAAAAAAACTAAAACAGGACTGTAATAATGAAAATTTGACCCTTTGTACACTTTTAGAATTAAATTTATAGTTTCCCAAATTTCAGCTGCAAAGGCCATTATGCGAGGTAAGTCGAGCGTCGCCGACCAGGTCAGCGACACGCCAATACCTCCATCTCATCATCGGTCTTCCTTGGCTTTAAGTCCTCAAGGTTCTGTGACTTTAGGCGATCCAGAATGTCGCCGATCTAGTAGGCGGTCCGCCAAATGTCCAAATCTATCGCCAAATGTCCAAATCTATCGCCAAATTGACTTTTCTCTAGGGCAGGCAGTTTGGAACTTTAGGCGAGCTGAAGTGCCACTCGGCGAGTCGCCGAGTGGCTTAGGCGATTCTCAAATTTTGGTATCATCAGCTTTTTTCATCTTTTTACTTCCTTTTTGCCCGGTAATGTCCTTGCCTTGCTCCTTTTGCCTTCTTTCCTGCAAACCAACATTTTAACATCAGTACGGATCATAAATTAGGCATTTGAGGAAAATAAACTATCAAAACAAAGCCCTAAACGAGTGAAAATCTTGGACTCATCATCACCCCCAACTTAAACGTTTTCTTGTCCTCAAGTAAAACTCAAGATCAATCAGTTCAACAAGGATGTCTACAAATAGTGTTGCATAAGACTCAACAAAAATGCACATAACAAAGTTAAAATTACTTATACAATGATCAATTGTGCACTCGAAGTTTCAAATTGTGACTCACCATTACCAAGAGTACTCAAGCTCACAATCTTCAAATGCAAGTTCAAGCTCAACAAAGGTATTCAAATGCCCTCACAACAAAGATGATTCCATTTTCAGACAAAATTTCTCAACAATTTAAAGTCCCGGAAGCAGGTACAACTCTCACACTCACAAAGATGAACACATGCATGACTTCACCCATAGGCTTGCCCTTATTTTCTAATCAACATTCGTTTCAGCTCACTCAAGATCACAAAGGTCTTTTCAAGGCTTGTAACAAGGCTGAGTGTAAAGGTATGGTCATTTATACTTAGTGGCTTCTACTTTCATGAAGTATGGTCTGAAAATCACTTTCCTCCTTTTCTTTCGCATTTCAAATCTGCTCATAATCCACCTCATTATTCAACTTCATATGAACCACCGGATACCCCGCTTCTTTTGCAAATTTTACTACTTTATTTTACAATTTTTTCTTTTTTTCAGTTTTTTTCAGTTTTTTTTCTTTCCAAGGAGGGGTTCCATCCTTTTCAAAATAATCCATAAACAAGGGGGAAATTTTTTTATTTTTTTTTATTTTTTTTTAACACTTCCTGACTTTTCTTCTTTTCCACCCACCCCCAACTTAGGCTTTTGGCCTAAGTTGGCTATTCAAACAAACCATAGTTCATGAAAGTTATGGGTGAAGGGATAAAGACGGGTTACAATTGTTCAAGTTTCTTTCAAGAAAAGGTTAGCCTCAAAAGGGGCTACGCAATGTTCGCACTTCTCACAAGGTTAGCCATAAAGACGTATGTAGACAAATAGGCTCACTCTTCAAAAAATTTGCCTAAGATCATGTCTATTGCTTACATCACTCAATCAACCAGAACAACGGGGAAAATTCTAGGTGTCATCAAGCACAATGTTCAATACGACCTCACAACTCAAGGCATTGATACAATTATCAAACAAGACTGCACACTTTCTAGCTAGCGTGCAATGTTCATCACAAGAGACTCATTCGACAACCGACTAGTCACAACGAGATTCTAAAAGGTCACATATTTACTATGTAACTTCGTTTGCCTAATCTTAGCCGCACATTCATTTTGTTCAATTAAGAGCACTATTCAAGTCATCAGTATTGACCAGAACTGACACTCGAATTTGTACAAGAACAACCACAATCACACACTCAAGAGGTAGCAAAATTTTAAAATTTGTTCAAAACCATTTGCAATTCAAAACAATGGAACAATATGGATTAGAAACAAAGATATAGATATGTAAAGCAAAAATGAGATCCAACATTCACAAAATCCAAAAATAACAATATTCAGAAAAACAGCCCAATAGAGGTGGGTATGGAAATACCTCACCCCACCAACAAAAATAGCAGTTGTCCTCAAATGCAAAGAAATAAACACCAATAAACGATCAGGCATTTGATTACAACCAAATTTTTTTTTTATAACAGGGTTCGGAAAATCAACCTTTTGATGTCGAAAATTTTGAAAGCTAGGAAGTAATGTAATCTTAACATCCACCCCGAGCACAAGATCCCAAATAAAGTGAGAATAATAATGCAGAAACAACAATAAAAGCGGTTGTTAGAGTATGGAAATCGAAAAGTATGAAAATGAAGAGATTTTTGAATTTAAAACTGTTTGGCCTTTTAAAACTCTTTAGTTTGCGCGCTGGTAGCAAACGTTAGTCGCGGTCGCTAAGCCACTCGGTGATGCACCGAGTCTCCCTTTAGCTCACCGAGTTTTACAGAATCTCCAGCAATTTGGGTGGTTCAAACAGCGGTCCAAGTCGGGCTCGCCAACCGATTCGGCGAGTCGCCGACTGGACTTTTGGCTCGCCTACTGCATATTTCCTACACTTTCAACTTTCCAACCTGCAGAATCAACACCCGTTATTCAAAAGCAATACTAAAAGCATCAAAAAGTTGAGTTGCCTCCCAAGAAGCACCTTATTTAACATTGTGGAACGACGAAGATACCAATTTAAGCTAAATTTTTGGGATTGGCCATTGCATTGCTTCCTTTGACACTTATTTCATCACCTATGCAAAAAGACAACAGACAACAACAAACAGTAAATGGGTTCAACTATAACACAATCAAATTATAAACCCACTTCCAAAAGAGAATTCAATAACACCACTCCCCGGCAGCGGCACCATTTTGTTTAACGTCTCAAATACACCTCATCCAATTCTAAGTGTAGACGATCATAATCTAGTATATAATCCAACAAAAGGTTAGGGTCGAACCCACAGGGAGCGGTACCGTATCAAATTCTATTAGGAAGTAAATATGTGATTCTAATCGGTTATAAAAGTAGATATTATCAAAATCTAACAAAATAAATCAAAGGTTTGACATCGAATATCAGATGGGGGGTTTTAAGATATCAATTATCAACTACAATAATCACTAAAACAGCGGATTAGATAAGTAGGAAGGAATTCTCGGGGTTTGATTGATAGGTGAGTAGTAATTTATGAATTGTAGTTGCAAATACAATTTTAGCTTAGTGTTTTAGGCTTGCTCGAGAGAGGTTCTAAAACCATGGTTATCGATTGATGATTGTAGTGTGTGGGTTGTTATGGGTTCAGCTCGAGAGAGTGAATCTTAACTCATTCCTACCTATCTAGCTCGAGAGAGTAAATAAATTAAGGTTTGGGGTTGTTTAGTAGTGTCAAGCTTGTCGAGTTTCGAGAGAACTCGCCTGAACCATAATAGTTGTTCGAGAGAAAACTATTGCACCTATAGTCTAGCCTACCCATAGTGATTCAACACTTTATTATTAAGCTCCAATTACCTATATAGTGAAATTAGCTTATAATCGATCACATCCCAAGAATTGCTTCCTACTTGTCTAATCCCCTATTTTAGTGATTATTGTAGTTGTTAATTGATATCTTAAAACCCCATATTTAACATTCGTTGTCAAACCATTGACTTATTTTGTTTGATTTCGATAGTGTCTACTTTTATAACCGATTAGAATCACAGCTTTACTTCCTAATAGAATTTGTTACGGTACCGCTCCTTGTGAGTTCGACCCCAACCTTTCGTTGGGTTATATACTAGATTACGTTCGTCTACACCTAGAATTGGATGAGGTGTATTTGAGACGTTAATCAAAATGGCACCATTTTAATTAACGTTTCAAGCACACCTCATCAAATTTTAGGTGCGAACGATCATTAAGTAGTATAAAACCCAACAATTGAGTTGGGGTCGAATCCCACAGGGAGCAGTACGTGTTCAAATTCTATTAAGAAGTTCAAATGTGATCTAACTAGCTATAGGAATAGATATTATCAGAAAAAGACATATCAAATAAAAGGGGTGACACGAATGTCAAATGGGGATTTTGGGGTTTGCAAATTATTAACTAAAATTAGTCAAATAGCAATGAGATAACAATAAGGAGAGAAATTCTCGGGATGTGATCGATTTTAGGTGAAGTTCTATATATGGGTAATTGAAAATACTAGTAAACAACTAAATATCAGTTGGTAGGCTAGACTATAATTGAAATAGCTTTCTCTCGAACAACTATTCTGCTTCAAGTGATTTCTCTCGAACATCAACAAGCACAACAATTAAGAACCGCCCAAAACCTTAATACATCTTCTCTCTCGAGCAAGATGGGTAAGACTGGGTTTAGGATTCACTTTCTCGAGCTGAACTCATATCAAACCAATACATACAAATCATTAATCAATAATTTTAGTCCTAAAACCTCTCTCTCGAGCAAGCCAAGAACACTAAATTAAAATTGCATTTGCAACTACAATTCTTAAATTAAACCACAATTAATGATTAAACCCACTTCAAAACAGTATTTAGACTAGTAATTAACAATACCCATAAACTAATTCAATCCATAATCACATGATCACACCCCAAGAATTGGGGTTTTAGCCGAACATCATAAAAAG
>JAJONR010009568.1:0-10060 GCA_029582245.1 Solanum etuberosum
TATCTTATTATTGAGTTGAGCCTTATTTCACTGAGTTGAATATCTTATCATTGAGTTGAACTATGTTTCTTATTCTTGAGTTGAGTTTAGTTGAGTGGAGGTAAGTATGTTTCCTTTTTATCAAGTTCAAGCTTATGTTTATGCTTTAGAATTCCCCTTACATGCTCGTACATTCCACGTACTCAGTCATTTGGCCTGCATCGTTTCATGATGCAGATACAGGTATTCAGGGTCATCAAAAGGAGCTTCATTGATACCACATGGAGTTCAAGTTAGCTATGGTGAGCCTCCTTGCTTCCGGAGGGTTCCACTTTTACTTTCAGTTATATCAGTGTTAGGATGTCGTGAGTCTTGTCCCGACTTCCATCTTTGTCAGTTAGAGGCTTCATAGATAGACAGTAAAGTTTCAGAAGTCTGTTCATTTATTTTATTAAATGTTATAAAGACTTAAGTTGCCTATTTTATGGAGAGTTGAATATATTCTTTTTATTCAGTTTTTAAGCTTTTGTATGCTTGAGTTAGTCTTCCGCTTGTAGTCAGCTAGGATGAGGGTTCGCTTGGGGACCAGCAATGGTTCTCGAGTACCGGCCACGTCCAAGGTGTAGGCCCGGGCCGTGACATTTAATTTGTTGATTCAACTTGATCTCGTTGCACAAAGAGAGACCTTCTTGGGTGCAAACACTTATAAGTTTTCCATAGGTGTAGTCATCATAATTAATACTCACCCCATCTCCTCTAAGGTCCTTCCTAACCCTTTCTGCAAATAAAGCAGGGAGTCCGTCTATAAACTTGGATTTCCAATGAGAGCTATTACACTCAGGTAATTTCATAACTCTAGATAGGAAAACATCCTTGTACTATCTAAAAGACGTAAGGGTTTTACATCTAAGGTTTTGGAGCATAGTCCTAATGGTTTCACTATTATCCGACCATCTTTCAGAAAAATATTCTATAATGGTTAGGACCAAGGTGTAGACAACATTTGGAATCATTCCATTTTCATCATTAACGGCATTTAAAATGGCCATACGTTGGGATTCTGAGAGATAATTATCCCACCAACCCTTTAATTGGCCTGTAAATCCGGCAATAATCATGTTGGTTATATCCTTTTCAGAATTCTTGTTGGCCTTGCAAATCGTTCTATACATAAGAATTCTATGAGCCAGAGTATAAATTTGTCTATCAGTAAAACCATCAATATTCCACTTATAAATTTCTGTCCCACTAAAACTATTAGAGACGTAATATTCTTGCTCCTCCAGGAGGATATCTTGAGGAGTCGGCCTAGGATAATAATACATCCTTTGAACTGGTTTTCTAGCATGTTTCTCTGAGATTTTATTAATCTCATCCGGAATATTATTCCTATCAGTGGCCTCACTTACACTTAGTTGGAGGGGATTAATATTTAACCCCTGAAACCTTTCTTGAAGCAATCTTTCAATATTATCAAGTTTTGATAATTTAAAGTCCTTAATTTCTGGAGGGGGTTGGATAGTAGGAGTAGCCTTCTCCTTTCCTTTATCAGAGATTTTAGACTTCTCTAATTCAGAACATAAATGACTAATTTTATCATGTAAAGAAAGAATATGCTCTCCTAAAATACTCACATAAACATTTGTAATTATCATCAAACAACTCTGCAAATGCAGTAAAAAATACAGTCTTATTATCTTTTTTAATTTGAAAATATTGTTGAGGAGGTAGGAGAGATTTGGTAATTGTACCGTCAGATAATTTATAATCTTGTTCTAACATATTTATATAGTTATAAACATATTTCGACATAAACCATGGTACAAAAGCAATAGCTATATTTTCTTTAGAAAGATCATTATAAAAATCTTATTGGAAGAATGTTTGTTGATTATTATTAAAAATTTTGAAAAACCATTTTCTAAATGATTCCCATTTGGGCTAAAAAAAATTCATTTGAATTTTTTTTTCTTACCGACGACCCCGGTCTAAAATCAATAAGTTCTGATCTATTCATGTAAATCATTTCGAAAGTCCATTTTAGACAAAGTAGGATCCATATCAGGGGTAACTATATGATTTTCAATCTTGATATTATCAACTCTCTTTCCTTCTTTCATATAAGAAGTGGATACTCTAGAATTATCTTTTTTCTCTAATCTGAGAAGTAGACGCTCTAAAAGGCATATCAACAATATAATCAACAGGAGATATATAAGATGAGTTAGATCTAAGCATTCTGGAAGGAAAACCTATATTATCAGCATAACTCATTAATAAATTTTGGTCAATGAAGGAACGGAAATACACCCATCCGGATAAAAAAATAGCTATTAAGTTTAGTTACTGGGATTACATTGAGAGCTTTAATAAAGCTTTATTATATGAGAATGCTAATAAGAAGCATTCATGGTTTATCAAAATATGTTCAAATATTTTCAAACAATAATGCGGCCATCTGGAAGTTCTTCCTCCAATAGAGGAAGGGAAAAAGTATCCATGAGCAGAAATAATATTTTGGCTCAGTTAGGAAACCAGAGACTAATAGCCTCAAACATTGCAGGAACTTCGACAGGTATATCGGGAATTAATGTCGAACACCCAATGTATAAAGAATTCATGGATTTTATACAATCAAGACAACCTCTGAACAATGCACCACCGTCATATTCTACAGTCGTCAATGACGAAGCAAGTGAAAATATTGAGGTATATGATAAGAATGAGAAAGATGAAGTAATACTTCTTCTTGAGCTAAGAGATTTTCAATGGAGAGATGATCCTTGGCAAATCATGATGAGATATTTTGATACGGCATCATATGTTGTTCCAACATACAAATACAGAATGCATTATGAGATTATACTCTCATCCATTGGGTCTGCTGAATTCCAGCATTTTTACCCAGCAAATACTAAGAAAGTTTATTACTTTTCAAAAATTATTATAAAAAAAATATTTACCCCAGAAGAATGGAGAATCAGCACGATGAAGGAACATGAATACACCCATCCGGATCAAAAAATAGCTGTTAAGTTTAAAGTTCAACAAGTCTAAGAAAATGGGTGCAACCCAACTAAACAAGAGAATATCTAAAGTGCTAATCTAAGTCCAAATAAGATGGACTGAGCAAAAGGAGAACTCATGGCAGCCTGGAAGAACTGGCTCACCCTTGAATTCGATTGATCACTGATCTCCTAGATGAGGTCTGTTAGTAGCCGCCTGAAGATGTCATGTACTCAACAAAGAAAGAGCAAGTGTAGTATCAGTACACAACCACCGTGTACTGGTAGGATTACGCAGCTATTCCAATAAGTGAAACATATATAAGTCATTACAACATCATAAACTTGCATACACCGAACATATACAGTATCAATTATCATTTATGAGCAACGTACAATTCCACATTCTCAATACAAGTATATATGACAAGTCAATGGTCCTCTCATGAAACCCATACCCCAACTGTTAGTGTGCCAGATCGTGACACTCGATCCAAGTTAGTGTGTCGGAACGTGACACCCGATCCAATATGTATGTCGGTACGTGACATCCGATCCCAGTTAGTATGTCGGAACGTGACACCCGATCCAATATGTATGTCGGTATGTGACATCCGATCCATTCAACATGCAAAAATCACAATCACAATGTACATTCTCATAATCATACAATCAAGTGTTGATTCATGGCTTACAATCATTCATTCATACTCATTTACATTAGGTGTGATCAATAGTGCAACATTCGCATACATACATGCATTACAATGAAGCAAATACTAACATACATCACACAAACATGAAATCAAACCATCACCTACCTCGAAACCAAGCCTGAATCCCCCTAAGGCACTTGAATCTTCCCTTTCCGAATTCTTTCCGCTTGTTCGTGGTCTAAAAAAAACAATTTAATATAAGGATCAATAAACGAGGCCTAATTACCCGAATTACAATCAACATTATAAACCCTAGGCCAAACCCAAGATCCCAATACCCAACTTAGGGCTTTTTCCACCATTAACTTCAGATCAAAATCTTCTCCCAATAATAATTACCCAAGAATCTAAGTTCTACGGATCGAAAAATGGATTAGGGGAGTAAAATCCTTACCTTTAGTGCTAGAAGAGGTGGAAAGCCTTCAAGAAATAGCCCTGGGTCGTTTCTTAGCTCTCAAGAACGAACTTTTGCAGAAAAATAACATTATTGTAGGTTTTTACCCTATTTAAGTCGCAACTATCCCGCTACAGCTGCATGCATGGAGATAGAATGTTGGAATTTGAATTTCAAGCCCCCATTTCACAACACACATTCAACCCTCCACATTCAAAAACTACCCGTTCACGCTAAGATCTGTTTCGGGAGTTCTACTCGCCCGAATTCGATTCTGTAAAGCCATACGAGCTCCTTAGCGTCTTGGCTATCCAATCATGTGATCAAATTCATAATTAGATCTCTCATTAGTTACCAGATTTTCTTAGACCTCACTGACTCAAATTTCGTCCAAATCTAGACTAGGCTAGGAATTTCTAAGTTACTACTCAAAAGTTTTTTGGCACCAATTATTTCCTCATTGGCTTTTCCCTAACGACGGAATCAGATCGTTACAATAGATACCAATTTACCCATCACTCGTTCCCGAGTGATCAACTAGGAAAGACTGACTAAAGTAAAGGCAGAGTAGTACCTGAATCGTTGAATAGCTGGGGATACTTATCTCGCATGTACTTCTCGGTTTCCCAAGTCGCTTCCTCAGTTCGACGATGCTTCCATTGGATTTTGACAGATGTAAAATCCTTTGACCTTAACTTGCGAACTTCCCTATCTAGAATGGCTATTGGCTTCTCCTCATAAACTCCAAATATCTAACCTTCCGGTCTGCATACTCTTTTTGCCTCTTCTGAGCTGCTAGAACATCTCCCGAATAAATTTCATATTTCCTAATGATTCTCATCAAAAGGTCCACCTCAAATGCATCAAACCAACCATTGGGAGACCTACACCCCCTCCTATACAATGCATTAATGAAGTCATCTTAATACTTGAGTGATAAATATTGTTGTACGTAAACTTAACTAACAACAAAAGCTATTTTCAATAATCACCAAAGTTGATCGTACACACGTCTGCCACATGTTATCAAGGACCTTGACACAATCATCAGGACTAATCCTTCCTCACATAAGAATGATAAAATTCTAAATCAATACTCGCTACAATTAGAGGTGGACCTGAACTAACCAACACACACTCATAATACTCAAACAATCATAGTTCTTATCAACATCTCCTTCTCACAACATAAATTTTCATGAGCTTAAGTTATAAAAATTTGATCTTTAATTAGACATCAGATACTCATCGAGTGATATGTCCAAGCATACAAACCCTCCAACAACACTATTGAAATGCTAGATTTAGTAATTGTAGATTACCTCTTAAAACAGTAGAATTGGACCCAATGATCCCCACATTCAACCACACACAATTGATACATGACCCCGACGACTAGATAAATATTAAGATTGTCGGACAACCATAATTACGCATGGTAGCTCTTGTATGAATTCTCATAAGCAAGGTGGTACATGTAGAACTACTGAAGTACTTTAACAACTCTGAGACAACACCAATTATGTCATCTGAAATAACCAAATCTTCCCAATCGTCCCACTCAACCAAGGGAACATCGCAGGATCGGTACACCTGATCCACCACTAGGGATCCACCCACAAAAGTGAAAACACACGTGAGCATCGCTAGTGCATCATACTCACAACCATGTACAAAATGAAATAGATGGTCACATAAGAATTTATCGAATAACACTAAAGGTTTTCCTCTGAAGAATCGATATCAGTCATTTCCATTCAGTTAACTCTACGTACTCTTCACATCATTCCACTGAAGCCCACATTCTCAGTACTAACAACCATCATAAACACTCCGACCATTTACCTTACTCTAAACCAACACTTTTTAAATGAAAACCCTTCTTAGGTACTTCAACAATCAACAATAATAACTTTACGACCCAACCTAGGTGTAAGTCATTTCAAATGCTCAATACCTGATACAATTGATCATTTCTCACCTTGCAAATTCATACCTTGACAAAATATATCACCACGAATGTAGACATTACAATGAAAAATCTGAATTGTAAATTCAACTGTATGACACAATCCCCTTATCTATCAACGTTAGCTTATACCTTGAAGATTTTTTATTTATTTTTTATGAATTCATGGATCTTCGCTTATCATCAATCACATCTCCATCGATCTTACAATATCTTTTGCTAACAATTCAATCGTACTCATTTCTAAACTCAAAAACAAAATAAAACACTTATCATCACACTCGAGCTAGTGTTTGTACACTCCTTTCTCAAGTCTTTTTCAATAGTTTTTAACCAATATGACGGACCTGTGACACTATTACCATAGCCACAGCAAAACGAATGAAATCACGCTTCTCTGAACCTAATTATCTACCCCTCTGAAGATACCTCTTTAGCCTTGAAAATCAAATAAACTATTCTTGCTCTCGCCTCTCTCTAAAGGCTGTACTACATCCTACTATATTTTTCTTCATTATAACTCTAGCTCTTTAAAATTCTATTCGAGTGGTGTTCCACTATCTTTTAAAACTTTCCATACAACCACATTACTCACCAAACATTAGAAAACCACAACCTTAGGTACTCGCAAGTCGTAATTACTATACAAAATTCGCTTAACCAACAATCTTATTATATAGTTACATCCCATCACAATCCATCATGAACTCTTATTACCATTATACTCAGTTAGCCCTGGCTATCGCTACGAAGTCAACCTTTTCATCGACATGACACCTCAAACTCAGGTCTACTCATCAAATTCAAAGGACTAACCCAATTTGTATACGCATTTTCTTACTAAATTACTTCAATTGCGTTTACCCAAGTATACTCATTGGGACTTCTTTATCCATAAGTTTGTCATTCCGGTATCAATCCACTCCTTTATGGCTTAAGATAAAATCACCAGTCCTCATACCACCATCCTTCTTCTTAACAAACAAGATAGGAGCACCCCACGGGGAAACACTAGGACAGATGCAACCTTTATCAAGAAGCTCCTGGATTTGAGCTTTAAACTCTCTCAATTCTTCGAGAGCCATGCGATAAGGTGGAATGGAGATGGGCGAGTGTTAGTTTCCAAGTCAATGCAGAAATCTATATCTCTATCCGGAGGCATACCACTCAATTCGATAGGAAACACTTCATTGAATTCAGACACTACAGGAATAGACTCAATAGAGGGAGACTCAACATCAACATCCCGAATATGAGCCAATTACGTCAAACATCCTTGCCCCACCAGTTTCCTAGTCCGCACGAAAGATATGACCTTAGCTGGCTTAGGCTTGTACACCCCTTCCCACTCTAACCTTTCCCTACCCGGGATCTCTAGAGTTACAGACTTAGCATTACCATTAAGCACAGCATAATAGGGGGACAACCAAGTCATGCCTAAGATTATATCAAGTCAGTCATATCCAGCATAACCAAATCAACCCAAGTCTGAAAATCCATAAACACAACAGGACAAACACGATATACATGGGTGACTATGACTAACTCTTCAACTGGGGTAGAAACATAGATGGGGGCATCAAGCATATCACAAACCGCATCAAATCCCAAGAAAAACTTAACTGACACGTATGCATAATTAGAACCCAGATCAAACAAAAAAGTAGCTATTCGGTCACATACGAGAATAACACATGTGACCACTGCATCGGACACCTCAGTCTCGGTCTTACCCGGAAAGGCATAAAACTGAGCCATGTCATCTTGACGAGCAACCTCCTTGCCTGGCTGCACTGCTCCTCTACCTGCATTACCATTTCCCCGGCCTCCACGGCCTCGCTGATTTCCTCCTCATATGTCCGGGTTCTACACAATTTTAAACACTTAATAACTTAACCAAGTAAACATTGTTGCTATTGGAGCAGTCGTATCCTGACCCTCTTTGATATACAATCCATCCATGAAATCGTAGTATAACTTCTAACCTCAATTGGCATAACTTAATTTCATCATTCACTAAACAACCCATACATGTTATGACAACAGTACTAAATACAATTTCCAAAGTAATGGTGTTCATTATCTAGTCGTCCCTTACCAAAACTTCTTGAAGGTTGTCACCTATAAACTTGAATCTGCAAATCTGACCTTAATCCCTTCACAAGTGACAATAGTAGCTAGCGAGCCCCACAGAGCTCCTAGTTTCAGTCACAGAACTAGGTCGGACCCAATCCCTGACTGCTTCAATCTTTTAGGGATCTACCACTACCCCTTTCCTTGAAACTACATGCCCCAAAAGGCAACCGAAGTCAACCAAAACTCACATTTAGAAAATTTAGCATACAATTTTTGTCTCCCAAGAACACTCAGAACAACATGAAGATGATCGGCATTCTCTTCCTCACTTTTCGAATAAACCAATATGTTATCAATAAAAACAATCACAAACGAATTCAGAAATGGTTAGAACACACCATGCATCAAACTCATGAAAGCTGCAAGCGCATTTGTCAATCCAAACGACATAACTAGAAACTCGTAGTGCCCATAACGGGTTCTAAATGCCGTTTTTGGTATGTCCTCAGGCCTAATCTTTAACTGATGATAGTCAGACCTTAGATCAATCTTAGAGAAAATGGATGCACCCTGCAACTAGTCAAAATGATCATCTATCCGAGGCAGTGGATATTTGTTCCGAATGGTGACCCTATTCAACTATCGGTAGTCTATACATATCCTTTCTTGCTAGTGATAGTGTTACCACTTCTGTTGCTCTAGTTCGGACCATAGAGTGAAGGAGGAAAGATACCAATTTGTATCACTCAGATAGCAATTGGATTCAAGTAATAGCACGAAAGGAGTAGAAACAAAGAGAATTTCTAATGTCCTATAACCTCTTGAAGAAAAGTACAGACGTCTCCGTACCGTTCCGCAAGACTCTACTAGACTCATTTTGGTACGATGAGATCAACGAACCTAGGGCTCTAATACCAATTTTGTCACGACCCAGACCGTCGTGAGTGGCACCCACACTAACCCTTCGGTGGGAGAACCGTTACTACAACCCAACTAACCAAATTAACGAAAACTAAAGTATTTAAAGATACGGAAGCAGGTTTAAATGTCTAAAGGAAAAATAGGGATTCCCCATAAACTCTGAAAGTCTAACAAAATAATTGCGGAAATAATGCCTAGAACCTGAATGTCAATGTACCAAAACTCTAAAGTTCAACAAGTCTAGGAAAATGGGTGCAACCCAACTAAACAAGAGAATATCTAAAGTATTAATCTAAGTCCGAATAAGATAGACTGAGCAAAAGGAGAACTCATGGTAGCCTGGAAGAACTGGCTCACCCTTGAATTCGATTGATCACTGATCTCCTAGATGAGGTCTGTCAGTAGCCGCCTGAAGATGCCCTGTACTCAACAAAGAAAGAGCAAGTGCAGTATCAGTACACAACCACCGTGTATTGGTAGGATCACGTGGCTATTCCAATAAGTGAAACATATATAAGTCATTACAACATCATAAACATGCATGTACCGAACATATACAGTATCAATTATCATTTACGAGCAACGTACAATTCCACATTCTCAATACAAGTATATATGACAAGTCAATGGTCCTCTTATGGAACCCATACCCCAACTGTTTGTGTGCCGGATCGTGACACCCGATCCAAGTTAGTGTGTCGGAATGTGACACCCAATCCAATATGTATGTCGGTACGTGACATCTGATCCCAGTTAGTGTGTCGGAACGTGACACCCGATTCAATATGTATGTCGATACGTGACATCTGATCCATCCAACATGCAAAAATCACAATCACAATGTACATTCTCATAATCATACAATCAAGTGTTGATTCATGGCTTACAATCATTCATTCATACTCATTTACATTAGGTGTGATCAATAGTGCAACATTCGCATACATACATGCATTACAATGAAGCAAATACTAACATACATCACACAAACATGAAATCA
>JAJONR010009571.1:0-10037 GCA_029582245.1 Solanum etuberosum
TATTATTATTATTATTATTATTATTATTATTATTATTATTATTATTATTATTATTATTATTATTATTAATATTATTATTATTATTATTATTATTATTACTACTACTACTACTACTACTACTACTACTACTACTACTACTATTATTATTATTATTATTATTATTATTACTACTATTATTCTTATTATTATTATTACTATTATTATTTTATTTTTTAAAACAACAAGATATTGATATTATTATTTTATAATAACGAGATATTGATAAATTTTGATTGAACGACTGTAGTTGGGAACCACTTAATTCATGTTTAAAAGATTGGTTTCAATTAAGAATGTGGTTACACATCTTTTTGTGAAACGCTTCTGTAACGACCGGTTTCCGTCGTTATGGAAAAGTCAATGGGGAAAGAATTGGGCCAGAAAAACTTTTGGGTAGTGACTTGGGAATTCCTAGCCTAGTCCAGATTTGGATGAAATCTGAGTCAGGTGAGTCCAGGGAAATCTGGTAATGAATGGGGGATCTAATTGTGAATTTTATCACATGAGTAGATAACTAAGACGTTAAGGAACCCGTACGACTTTACGGAATTGAATTCGGGCGAGTAGAACTCCTGAAACTGATCTTGGCGTGAAAGGGTAGTTTTTGAACGTCAAGGGTTGAAGGTGTGTTGTGAAATGGGACTTGGAACTTAAATTCCGAGGTTCTGTCTCCGAGAAAGCCGTCTAGGTGGGATTTATCCCTTCAGGGTGGGGCCGCTGTGGTGAGATGGGGTCCGCTGTAGCGGGCCAGTCACGACTTAAGTCGGGGAAAACCCCTAATTTCGTTATTTTTCTGCGAACTTCGTTCTTCAGAGTTAGGAGGCGACCAAGGATGAGTTCTTGACAGTTTTCCACGACTTTTGGTGCTAATGGTAAGGAGTGTACTCCCCTAATCCATTTTTTGATCCGTAGAACTTAGATTCATGGGTAATTATCGTTGGGGGAGGGTTTTGGCCTAAAGTTGATTATGGGAAAAAGCCCTATACCTGCAGCTTAGGATCATGGGTTTGGTCTTAGGTTATTAGGTTTGTTATAATCCGGATAATTAGACCTTAATTTATTGATCCTTGCATTATTTGTATGTTTTTAGACCAAGAACAAGCGGAAAGATTCTGGAAAGGGAAGGTTCAAGAGTCTTAGGAGGATTCAAGGTTGGTTTCGAGGTAGGTGATGGTTGATTTCATAGTTGCATGATATATGTCGGTAATTGCTTCATTGTAATGCATGCATGTATGTGAATGAGTCCCTATTGAACAAACAGAATGAAATCAGTATGAATGAATGATTGTATGTCATGAATCAACACTTGATTGTCTGTTTATGAGTATGTACATTATGAGTGTGAATGTGATTGTGGTTGTTTTGTTGGGATCGGGTGTCACGTTTTGACACATACATTCAATCGGGTGTCACGTTCCAACACATACATTGGATCGGGTGTCACGTTCTGACACATACATTGGATCGGGTGTCACGTTCCGACACACTAATTGGGATCGGGTGTCACGTTCCAACACACTAACAGTTTGGTGTGGGTTACATGAGAGGACCATTGTACTATTGTATCTACTTGTTATTGAGAATGTGGGATTATACATTACTCCTGAAACGATAACTAGTTTATATTTATATTCTCTATATGTGTGTGTTTACTGTGTTGTGATTGTTGGTATATGTTTTGCTTACTGGGAGTAGCCGCGTGATCCTACCAGTACTCTGTGGTTGTGTACTGATACTGCACTTTCTCTTTCTTTGTTGAGTATAGGGCATCTTCAGGCGGCTACTGACAGACCTCATTTAGGAGATCACTGATCGAGACCGAATTCAAGGGTGAGCCAGTTCTTCCAGGCTTCCATCAGTTCTCATTTTGTTTAGTCCATTTTCATCGAACTTAGACTAGTACTTTGGACATTCGCTTGTTTAGTTTCGGGGTTGTACCCCTTGTTCTTAGACTTGTCTTTAGTAGAGTTTTGGTACATTGACTTTCAGGTTCTAGGCGTTGTTTCCTCAATATTTTGGTAATTGTTTCATCAAATTTTGGAGTTTATGGGGACTCAATTTTCATTTAGACATTTAAACCTGTTTCTGTATCTTTAAATGCTTAGATTTTTGTTAAGTTGCTTGGTTGGGTTGTTGTAATGGTTCTCCCACCGGAGGGTTAGTGTGGGTGCCAATCACGACGGTCTGGGTCATGATAAAGTTGGTATCAGAGGCCTAGGTTCATTGATTTCGGTGTACCCAAATGAGTCTAGTAGAGTCTTGCGGAACGGTGTGGAGACGTCTGTACTTTTATTCTAGAGGCTATAAGACTTTAGGAAATCTTTTTGTTTTCTCTTGTCTCCTTTCGTGCTATAACTAGATTCCAATTGGTATCTAGTGATCCAAATTGGTATCTAATCTCCTTCACTCTTCTGTCCGCAGATGGTTAACACTAGATTCAATGGTGTCAGGCCCGCAACTCCCGTCAATCAGCCAGAGGCCGTGGTCGAGGTAGGGGTAGGGGAAGAGCAAGGGGCAGGGGCAGAGAAAGAGTGGCACCCGCTAGGGGTGGAGCCCCAACTGAGAATGTTCCAAGGGAAGAGGTCCCTCCTGCACCGCAAGAAAAGGTAGAAGAGAATGTGGAGATTGAGGACAAGGGGGATGTTGGACAGGAAGAGGATGCACCAGCTAGGGATACCGGCGTTCCTCTCTTAGACCTAGTGTTAGCTCAGCAGATCACGTCTTTCCTGAAGGGGTTGGTTGGCCCTGGAGTCCTTCCCGCAGTGCAAGCTACTCAACCTCCGACCAACCACCCCGTTACTGCTACTATTCCCAGGGTAGATGGAGAAGGCACTGATGCCTTTTTTCATCCTTTGTTTGGTCCGGTGATGAATTGTAATGAACATGAGATGTTGATTAAGTTTCTGAAGTTGAAGTCGCTTGTGTTCCATGGTTCTGAGAGTGAGGACGCCTATGAGTTCATTTTGGATTGTTATGACAGGCTTCATAAGTTGGGTATTGTACATCAACATGGGGTGGATTTCTTGACCTTTCAGCTTCAAGGTGAGGCTAAGCAGTGGTGGAGGGCCTATGTGGAAAGTAGATCGTCAGTTTTGCGCCCACTCACTTGAACGCAGTTCCATGCCTTGTTTCTGGAAAAGTATGAGCCCCGGACATTGAGGGATCGCAAGAAGGATGAGTTCCTGGCGTTGGAGCAGGGTGGTATGTCTGTAGCTTCTTATGAGGCTAAGTTCCATGCTTTGTCTAGATATGCTACACAATTGGTGACTACAGAAGAGGAAAGGATTCGTCTATTCGTCAAGGGACTGAACTCCGAAATACAAGTATTGTCTGTTCACATACCCTCTGCAGGCAAAAGTTTTAATGAGGTGACAAATTTTTTGAAGAAAGTGGAAGGAGTTCGACGTGATGGGCAGGTCAAGGCTTTGGCTAAGAAGCCCAAGAGCACAGGTAACTTCCATGGTTCATATTCCAGAGATTTAGGTAGGCCGACACTTACAGCCCGTCCAATTCAGTCAGCCTTACCCACTTCTACAGGTAATAA
Source organism: Solanum etuberosum (assembly GCA_029582245.1). Taxonomy (NCBI): domain Eukaryota; kingdom Viridiplantae; phylum Streptophyta; class Magnoliopsida; order Solanales; family Solanaceae; genus Solanum; species Solanum etuberosum. The sequence continues at coordinate 3,584 of JAJONR010009571.1, forward strand.
CTCGAGAACTCCAGATCAGAATTTTATTCAAGATAGCTAGGAAGTCGTACTTTCGGCGGCCAGTAGGCCGTCTTTTGATCACACTTGTTATAATTGTGGAGAACCTGGGAATATTAGGAGAGATTTTCCCCACCCGCGCATATTTGACCCCGCGCAGTAGTAGACTAGAGAAATGGTACCCGTGGGCAACGGTAATAATGGTAGAGGGCGTCCACAAGGTGGGCGAGGAGGAAATCAACGAGGCCGTAGAGGCCGGGGAAATGGTAATGCAAGTAGAGGAGTAGTGCAGCCAGGCAAAGAGGTCACCCGTCTAGATGACAGGGCTCAGTGTTATGCCTTTTCGGGCAAGAGCGAGGTAGAGTCTTTTGACGCAGTGATTACAGGTACCATTCTTGTCTGTGACCGGATGGCTACTATTTTGTTTGATCCGGGTTACACTTATTCATATGTGTCAGTTCAATTTTCCTTGGGATTTGATATGGTTTGTTATGTACTTGATGCCCCAATCCATATTTCTACCCCAGTTGGAGAGTCTATCATAGTCACCCATGTCTATCGTGCTTGTCCTATCTTGTTTATGGGTTTTCAGACTTGGGCTGATTTGGTTATTTTGGATATGAATACCTTCGATATAAACTTAGACATGACTTGGTTGTCCCCCTATTATGTTGTTCTTAACTGCAATACTAAGTCTGTGACTCTAGAGATCCCTGGTAGGGAAAAGTTAGAGTGGGAAGGGGTGTACAAGCCTAAGCCAGCTAAGGTCATGTCCTCCATTCGGGCTAGGAAACTGGTGGGGCAGGGTTGTTTTGGCATATTTGGATCATATTCGGGATGTTGAGGTCGAGTCTCCCTCTATTAAGTCTATTCATGTTGTTTCAGAATTTACAGAAGTGTTTCCTACTGATTTTCCTGGTATGCCTCCAGATAGAGATATAGATTTCGGCATTGATTTGGAACTTGGTACTCGCCCCATCTCTATCCCTCCTTATCGCATGGCTCCGGTGGAGTTGAGGGAGCTTAAAACTCAAATTCAAGAGCTTCTTGATAAAGGTTTCATCCGTCCTAGTGCTTCCCCGTGGGGTGCTCCTGTCTTGTTTGTTAATAAAAAAGATGGTAGTATGAGGATGTGCATTGACTATCGACAATTGAATAGGGTCACCATTCGGAATAAGTATCCACTACCTCGGATAGGTGAATTTTTGACCGGTTGCAGGGTGCATCCAATTCTTCTAAGATTGATCTAAGTTCTGGTTACCATCAGCTAAAGATTAGGCCCGAGGATGTACCAAAAACGACATTCAGGACCCACTATGGGCACTATGAATTTCTAGTAATGTCGTTTGGGTTGACAAATGCGCCTGTAACTTTTATGTGTTTGATGAATGGTGTGTTCGAACCATTTTTGGATTCGTTTGTTATTATCTTTATTGATGACATTTTTGTTTATCTGATAAGTAAGGAAGAGCATGCCGACCATCTTCGTATTGTTCTGGGTGTTCTTGGGAGACAAAAATTGTATGCTAAATTTTCCAAGTATGAGTTCTGGTTGGATTCAGTTACCTTTTTGGGGCATGTAGTTTCAAGGGAAGGGGTAATGGTAGATCACCAAAAGATTGAAGCAGCTGGGAATTGGGTCCGACCTAGTTCTGTGACTAAAATTAGGAGATTTGTGGGCTTGCTAGCTACTATCATTGATTTGTGAAAAACTTTGCTTCTATCGCCACACACTTGACAAGGCTGACCAAGAAGGAGGTACCTTTCGAATGGACTGAAAAATGTGAGGAGAGCTTTCAAAACCTCAAGACTCTTCTAACCACAACACTTATTCTGGCACTAACAGTGGAAAGTAAGGATTTCATTGTTTATTGTGATGCTTCACATTCGGGTTTGGGTGCTTTGTTGATGCAGGATTAGAATGTCATAGCTTATCCATCGCGGTAGTTAAAAGTGCATGAGCAAAACTACCCGACATATGATTTGGAGTTGGTAGGGTAGTGTTTGCTCTCAAGATCTGGCGGCATTATCTTTATGGTGTCAAGTGTGAGGTATTTACTGACCACCGTAGCCTACAACATGTATTCACTCAAAAGGATCTAAATCTGAGACAACGAAGGTGGATGGAGTTACTCAAGGATCATGATGTGACCATCTAGTATCATTCGAGTAAGGCTAACGCAGTGGCAGATGCATTAAGCCGGAAGGCAGTAAGTATGGGTAGTATCCAAGCGACCTTTGGCCAAGGAGATTCAAACCTTGGAGTCTAAGTTCATACAGTTGGGCATCTCAGAGAAAGGTGGGGTGTTAGCTAACGTTGAGGTTAGACCCACGTTCATTGAGGAGATCAAGACCAAACAGCTTGAGGATGAGAAATCGAATGAGCTTAGAAAGAAGACAGTGTCTGGTAAGGCATAAGATATGGTTCTTGATACGGAAGGTATGCTTAGTTTTAAGGTGAGAATTGGTGTTCCCCGAGTGGATGACTTGATTCAGGAAATGTTGACAGAATCCCATGGTTCACGGTATTCAATTCATCTGGGTGTGACCAAGATGTACCCAGATTTGAAGCGGCTTTATTGGTGGCGTGGCATGAAGAAGGAAATAGCCGAGTTTGTAGCTAAGTGTGAAAACTACCAACAGGTAAAATATGAACATCAAAGGCCTGCATGTTTGCTTCAGAGAATGCCAATTTCGGAATGGAAGTGGGAAATGATGGCTATGGGTTTTGTGGTTGGTCTCCCCAAGACTTTGGGAAAGTTTGATTCTATTTGGGTAGTGGTTGACAGATTGACTAAGTCAGCCCATTTTATTTCAGTCAGAATAGACTATAAAGCTAAGTAGTTGGCTAAGGTTCATGTGAAAGAGATAGTGAGGCTGCACGGGGTGCCCCTTTCTATCATCTCAGACCGGGGTACGCAGTTCACATCCAAGTTTTGGAGGAAATTTCATGAGGAGTTGGGCACTCAACTTATTTTTAGTACAGCCTTCCATCCACAGACGGATGGGCAGTCAGAGAGGACTACTCAAGTGTTAGAGTACATGTTGAGGGCATGTGTGATTAACTTTGGAGGGCATTAGGATAAGTTCCTACCGTTGTGTGAGTTCTGTTATAATAACATCTACCACTCCATCAAACGGTGAGTTCTGTTATAATAACATCTACCACTCCATCATTGACATGGCACCTTTCGAGGCACTTTATGGGAGGAGATGTAGATCCTCCATAAGATGGTTTGAGGGTGGAGGTGTGAAACCTTTGGGGATTGATTTGGTGAAGAATGCTCAAGATAAGGTAAGAAGCATCCAAGCTAAGCTTCTAGCAGCCTAGAGTCGACAGAAGAAGTATGTGGACCGTAAGGTAAGGGACATGGCATTTCAGGCTGGTGAACAATTTCTTCTAAAGGAATCACCCATAAAGGGGGTGATCAGATTCGGTAAGAAGGGAAAGCTTAGTCCTCAATACATCGGTCCATTTGAGGTTCTTGACTGCGTAGGGCTAGTGGCTTATAGGTTGGCTTTACCACCTAGCCTTTCTGGAGTCCATCTAGTGTTCCATGTGTCCATGTTGAAGAAGTATCATGGCGATGGGGATTACATCATAAAGTGGGACTCAGTGTTGTTAGACAAGGACCTTCAGTATGAGAAGGAACCGATTGCAATTCTTGATCGTGATATCCGGAAGCTGAGGACCAAAAAGATTAAGTCCGTGAAAGTTCAATGGAAGCATCGTCCAGTTGAGGAAGCTACTTGGGAAACTGAGAAGGACATGCGAGACAAGTATCCCCAGTTGTTCAACGATCCAGGTACTATTCTACCCTTACTTTAGCCAGTTTTTCCTAGTTTATCACTCGGGGATGAGTTATGGGTAAATTGGTATCTATTGTAAAGACCTGTTTCTGTCGTTATGGAAAAGCCAATGTGGAAAGAATTCGGCCAGAAAAACTTTTGGGTTGTGACTTGGGAATTCCTAGCCTAGTCCAGATTTGGACGAAATCTGAGTCAGGTAAGTCCAGGGAAATCTGGTAATGAATGGGGGGTTTGATTGTGAATTTGGTCACATGAGTAGATAACTAAGACGTTAAGGAACCCGTACGACTTTACAGAATTGAATTCGGGTGAGTAGAACTCCTGAAACTGATCTTGGCATGAAAGGGTAGTTTTTGAACGTCAAGGGTTGAAGGTGTGTTGTGAAATGGAGACTTGGAACTCAAATTCCGAGGTTCTGTCTACGTGTAAGCTGTCAGTGTGGGATTTATCCGGCCAGGGCAGGGACGTTGTGGCGGGATGGGATCCGCTATAGCGGGCTAGCCGCGACTTAAGTCGGGGAAAAACCCCAATTTCGTTATTTTTCTGCAAACTTCGTTCTTAAGATTTAGGAGGCGACCAAGGACGAGTTCTTGATAATTTTCCACGACTTTTTGTCCTAAAGGTAAGGATTGTACTCCCCTAATCCGTCTTTCGATCCATAGAACTTAGATTCATGGGTAATTATCATTGGGGGAGGGTTTCGGCCTGAATTTGATGGTGGGAAAAAGCCCTATACCTACACCTTAGGATCATGGGTTTGTTCTTGGGTTATTAGGTTTGTTATGATCCGGATAATTAGACCTTAATTTATTGATCCTTGTATTATTTGTATGTTATTAGACAAAGAACAATCCGGAAAGGGAAGGTTCAAGAGTCTTAGGAGGATTCAAAGTTGGTTTCGAGGTAGGTGATGGTTGATTTCATAGTTGCATGATATATGTTGGTAATTGCTTCATTGTAATGCATGCATGTATGTGAATGAGTCACTATTGAACAAACCTAATGAAATGAGTATGAATGAACGATTGTATGCCATGAATCAACACTTGATTGTATGTTTATGAGTATGTACATTATGAGTGTGAATGTGACTGTGGTTGTGTTGATTGGATTGGGTGTCACGTTCCGACACATACATTGGATCGGGTGTCACATTCCGACACATACATTGGATCGGGTGTCACGTTCTAACATACTAATTGGGATCGGGTGTCACGTTCCGGCACACTAACAGTTTGGTGTGGGTTACATGAGAGGACCATTGTACTATTGTATCTACTTGTTATTGAGAATGTGGGATTATACATTGCTCCTGAAATGATAACTGGTTTATATTTATATTCTCTATATGTGTGTGTTTACTATGTTGTGATTGTTGGTATATGTTTTGCTTACTGGGAGTAGCCGCGTGATCCTACCAGTACTCTGTGGTTGTGTACTGATACTGCACTTTCTCTTTCTTTGTTGAGTACAGGGCATCTTCAGGCGGCTACTGACAGACCTCATTTAGGAGATCACTGATCGAGACCGAATTCAAGGGTGAGCCAGTTCTTCCAGGCTAGCATCAGTTCTCATTTTGTTTAGTCCATTTTCATCGAACTTAGACTAGTACTTTGGACATTCGCTTGTTTAGTTTCGGGGTTGTACCCCTTGTTCTTAGAGTTTTCTTTAGTAGAGTTTTGGTACATTGACTTTCAGGTTCTAGGCATTGTTTCCGCAATATTTTGGTAATTGTTTCGTCAAACTTTTGGAGTTTATGGGGACTCCATTTTCATTTTGACATTTAAACTTTCTTCTGTATCTTTAAATGATTAGATTTTTGTTAAGTTGCTTGGTTGGGTTGTAGTAATGGTTTTCCCACCAGAGGGTTAGTGTGGGTGTCAATCACGACGGTCTGGGTCGTGACATCTTAAAAGAAATTCAAGGATGCGGTTACACACCTTGATAAAATTATTTTAATAACTAACTTTCATTAATTTTAATCAAGAGGTGTTAACAAAGATTAATAGGTGTGATGTGAATAAAGCATTTATGCTTCTAAACTATTAAATATCAAGCCCAAGAATGTAGTTATGCATCTAGGTTGAGACCAAATTAAAGTTCAACAATACAAATGCGAGTGAAACTGTATCCAATAAAAATACATCCAAAAATAATTTATGATAAGTATAAGTTAATAAAAGTGACCGTGCTAGAACAACGAGACTTGAGGAATTCCTAATACCTTACCCTCGGTCAACATAATTCGTTACCTAAATATCTAGTTCGTAGACCATATAAAGTGTCATATCCTTTTGATTAGGGATTAAAAAGAAAAGGTGACTTGGAACACCAAAACTCAATTCCAAGTGGCGACTCTGAAAAAAATAAAATAATCCCTATTCAATACCGTCACTTAAATTAGAAAAATCCTTCAGCAGTGAAAAAATAGGGGTATGACAGGGTGTTCCTGAATAGACTAAAAGAGGAACTCTAAACTGATGTTACGATTCACCAATTTATAGAAAAGCAATAGCATGCAAATCAGAGTGAGAAGAACATAAGGGGCAAACTTTCGGACAGAATTGAGCAAACGTTATATATATACAAGAAAACATTAAATGCATATATATATATATATATATATATATATATATATATATATATA
>JAJONR010009575.1:0-10895 GCA_029582245.1 Solanum etuberosum
TAAATGTTTTAAAGACTTAAGTTGCCTATTTTATGGCGAGTTGAATATATTATTTTTATTCAGTTTTTAAGCTTTTGTATACTTGAGTTAGTCTTCCGCTTGTAGTCAGCCAGGATGAGGGTTCGCTTGGGGACCAGCAATGGTTTTCGAGTGCCGGCCACGTCCAGGATGTAGGCTCGGATCGTGACAGTTAAGTAGCAAGTCACGAATTTAAAGTTATCAGTGACACATTATTTCGTCACTAATAATGTATCTAATTCATGACAAATTATTTTTTGTCTTAAAATTTATTAATTTTTGGAGACAAAAAAATTTCATTTAAAAAAATATGTTGTTACAATATCGACAAATTAGAGTTCGTAGTTAAATATAATAAGTTTTAGCTATAAAAAATTAGATTTAATTATGAGATTTATTTTCTTCACTAATAATATAAATAATTGGTGACAAATATTTTATCATCTCTAATCAATTTGTGATTTAGTGACAACAAAAAAATTATCACAAAATATTTAAGGTGTTAAATAGCGATCACTTAAAATTTGTACTGAATAATTGAACTATTTGCTACGAAAAAAATTCATAGCTAAATACAATTTTTTAGTTACAATTGTTCATAATTACAAGTGACAACTTAAAAAAAGAATAATACAAGTCCTTTATAAGAAATTGACAGATTCCCTTCGTTAATTGGCGAGGAAAAATATTAAAACCAACGAATTCGGTCGATTTTGTACAAATGAAAAAGTTCAATTCATCAATTTTCTTAAATTACGCAATTATAAAATGCATCATTTAAAAAATACAATCCTGGTTATAAGTATCGTGAGTGGGGTACGGTTCTACCACTAGATCGCTAATATTTTTTGGTTTAACACTTTTATTTTTTATTTGATAAACTTTCATCGATAAAGACGATAGAAAAAATAATTTCTCAAGTCTTGGTGCTAATTTTTGTGTGTGTCTATTGATTTATGATTGGTAAACTGCATAGACTAAGACGATCTATTTGCTTTTGTCTAAAAATATGTACATATTTAATAGTAATTTCACATACGTACGTAGAGCAACTATACCGAGATAACATCGACTTACAAACTTAGACTTTGCAAAGGTGTGAAATATTTCATTAATTTCTATTAACTTTTTCCATCAGTGTGAAAATTGAAATAAACTAAAAAATGAAAGCATAAATGAAAGAAATGAACCAACTAGGATTTCAAATATATTATGATGAAGTACTATAGTTATGGGTATCGATATTTTTTTCAAAACAATTGATTTACTGATCGAATTGACCGATTATTCAATTTTTTAAAATAAAATCGAAAGTATAATTTTATATAAATTTATAATTCTACTGAATAATGTTTAAAATTTATAAAAATAAATAAATAAAATGACAGAATTGTACTGAATATAATTAAAGATATTTTAAAAAATATACAGTTTAATTTAAATATAATCTACATTTGAATGAATTATGGGTGGTAAATTTCATGCATTTGTGTATGTGTATAAATAATCATATAATATATTATTTCTACAGAAGTTAAATTTGAAAGAAGTGAATGAAGTTAAAAATAAAATAAAAAGGAGAGACCAGAGAGAGTTGATTGGATGGTAAGCACTCCACACTTCCAACCTTAAGGTTGTGAGTTCGAGTCCCTAAGAAAGCATAATGTGGGAGCTCCTGGGAAGGGGTTAAAAAAATTGAGATGGGAGATAATAGGAAAATTAACTTTTATATAATAATAAATTGTCCCTAATTAATACATTTAAGAACAAAATATTTTTTTGTACATAAAATTTAGTCATTAGTGACGAAATTAGTTTTTTTTTCAACTACGAAATACATGTAACTTTAGAGACAATAGATGTCACCATTGATTGAAGTAAAATAATTAGTGACGATATAATTTTGTCGGTAGTAATAACCATTTTAGTGACAAAGCATACTATTAACTACAAAAAAATATACATTTTACGACAAATAAATTTGTCACAAATGTTTAAGCATTTGGGGACGATTTTCTTTTTGTAGTTAATATAATACTTTTAGCGACGAAGCACTAAATCATTTTTGTATAATTTTAGCGATACACATTTAGTGACGACTGATTGAATTATTTTTCGTCTCACAAGATTTTTAGTAACGAAATATGATTTATAAATGACGAAATTATTTTTCCCTGATAATCGAATTTATTGTAGTGAGACTATACTGAAGTTTAACAGAAATCTGAGCTAAATTCACTGACCAAGTACTAATCATGTAACTAATATGCAGAATTGAATACTGACGTAAATGTTGATAAAATAGTCAATGCAATAAGTGTATGATTGTGAGACCTACTATGAACCGACATAAACCACGTGAGCTAAACGTGAAGTTCGATGTATATGCCCCATCGAGAGGAGCCAATATACCTTGCCAGGGGAATAAAGGCATGACTGTGGTGTGCTTACGAAAATCTGATTCCCAAAAGAGGGGACTTTTGAACCTACGTTGGCACGTAGTTTTGGAACTGTGGGGGTATGTTGAACCCTAATCAAACTTGGTGCTAAGTCCACTCCCAACTGAATGAAAAGCTAAAATGCACTAAAATACTGAGTAGCTCAAAATGCTGACATGCAATCTAGGAATGCACATAAATATACTTAAAGTGATGGCATTCAATTTCTAAAGCATGATTTTCGGATTGATCTGCCTAGCAAGTATAATTCATGAACTAGGATAAATTTACACAGGCTAGAGTTTTGAGTGCTATGGATCAAATTACACTAAATTATCAAGAAACAAGTCATTTAGATCAAAGGAGCCATAATCACAATAAATCTGGAAACCCTAGGTCTGATCAGTTTATAAGAATCGGAAGAACTAACTTAATTCTAGGGACCTAATGGGTGAAAGGAACCCACTAGTGAAGTCCCACATACCTGGTAACAAAATCTACAGAGTAATTCTTTAGATTTTGATCTTCGAAGATTACTTTTCCCTGTTCTTGAAAAAACTGGTCGCCTCTTTCTCTTCTTTTCGCTCTAAGTTGTGTGATTTTTAGAGAATCAGGGTTCTGGGTATTGTTTGACTACGTTATTAGGCTTAGACTAACAAAAAAGAAATAGTTTAGGCATCAAACGGTGTAGTTTAAGTACCCAATGCATAGAGGAGAAGACCAAAATGACCTTGACTTAAAACTGATGAAGTGCCATTGACGGTGGGACTGACGGACCATTAGTAGGACCACAACCCATCTAGTGGGTCGTTGTAATGGCCCTGCCCGGAAGGTCTCTATTGAAACGAGCGTAACGTTTTACTCCAAGCTTGGATTTTAGCAAATTTGTGGCATTGAAAAGAGGACTCAAATATCATTAATTTGATAGGTCATGGGCCACCTAAATCATTCTATGCTAAAAGATATGACCGTTTGAAGTTGACCCAAAACTTGAAGGCTGCACTGCCCCATTCACGGTCCACTTCACAGACCGTGTAAAGCACCACGGGCCATGTAGGCCATTGTAGCTCTTCACAATGAGTTTGGGTTGTACTGGGTTGTTTCCACGTCACACTTGACGAGCCGTGTGGGGTTCAGACCGTCTAGTGGTCCGTGTTTCCTCACTATCCTTCGGGGGGTCTCTGGCTTTCTTTCACGGGCATATTGACGGACTATGTGGGGTTTCACGGTTTGTGTAGGGGCTCATAGACCTCCGTGGTTCACCTATTTTCCTGGTTCTGTCTTAGCTAGATTTCTAAGGTGTTACAAATTGATTGTTTTCTATCTTTTTATTCCTGAATTAAAGTAATTACATGATTTTAAGTTTAATCCATATGAACCCATGCATGATCCATGATTTTAGACTATGAACACATGATATAGCTTATGAACTCTGAAATTATAAATTTGTGAAGATATGGATGCTTTTATGAAGTTGATATACATGATTTTAGGATGCTTTGAGAGTTAAGTATCAATGTTATTATTGTGAAAGGTTTTCTCACATACTACTAAGAACATAATTGTCAATAGATTTCTCACAAAAAAAATTAATAAGGTTGAAAGGTTTTCTCACCTAAGTTGAATCAAGTTTAAGAGTTATTCTAAATGAACTTTAGCTTGGATTGATTGCTTAATTGTGCCTTTCCATGGATAATGAAAATAATATGATTAAACACTATTCTGTGGGATTTTTGACTTAACACCGAGTTGACTACCGGCGATAACCCATGTCCCATAAACTTTGTGCAGCCATTAGTTGATTGTCTCAGATAGACATTAGCTCATACTTATGGTTCTTATTGGCAATGATTATGAGTTATGTTTTCTTACCTTTTATCTTATGATTTAGTTAGGTCATTGCATGTCCTGAAAAGTATTTTTGGCATGATTTCATAACTCTTATGCATTGCTATCATACTTAGTACATTCCATGTACTAATGTATACTTGTGCCTACATTGTTTTACTAATGTAGGGACCGATGCTCCTACCTCTCGCCCTCGTGGCTAGTTTATATTTTGGCTCTCGAGGATTGGTTAGTTCTCATGTTCTGAGGACCGAGACACTTTTATATCTTTTATGTCATTTCATTTTTGAAACATTTGTACGTGGTGTCTAGGTTACGTCCCAACACTTCTTTTGATTAGTAGATGGCTTATTAAGACTTATGTTAGAGTTCCGCCTTTTTCATACTCATTTATGACATAAGGTTTTTCCTTTGTAAATTTTATTTCTATTATCTTGTATGATGTATACTAAGTGGCTGGTGTAGGACCTTTTGGGGTCCTATACGCCATGTCACCCCTAGGGTATACTTTGGGTTGTGAAATTTTCAATCCCAGAAATTGGAATATCACCCTCCTTCACTCTTAATTGTTGATAACCCGACCAAAAGTAAACTTTAGAGAAGTAACTCGCTCCTTGGAATTTATCAAATAACTAATCGGCCCTTGGAATAGGATACTTATTCTTAATGGAAACCTCATTCATTTGACGATAGTCAATGCATATTAGGATGGAACCATCCTTCATTAGAACAAACAACACCGGAGCACCCCATGGTTAGATACTCGGTGTAAAAAACCCTTATACAAAAAGTCCTTTAATTGATCCTTTAACTCATTATGTTTTGTCGGGGCCATATGGTAGGGAGGAATAGAAATAGATTGTATATAAGGAAGAAGGTCAATACTAAAGTCTATTTCCGTTTCGAGAGGAATACATGGAAGATCATCAGTAAACACTCCAGAAAACTCATTTACAATCAAAACCGACTCAAGAGTAGGGATTTCATAATCTGTATCCCTAAACTAAACTATATGATGAATGAAACACTTAGAAATCATATTCATTGACTTTAGGCAAGATATAAACTTACCATTAAGCGCACAATTTCCCCCTTCTCATGACATGATAGGTTAGTTTAGAACCTTGAGTGTGACCAATCGGGTCCTACAATCTTTGGAAGAATAACATGCATGAAGCCAATCCATTCCAAGAACAAAAACAAAATCCAACATATCAGGCTCTACAAGATCAACATGAGTGACTCTATGAGAAACTAAAAATAGGAATTCTAGATGAGATAGGACCCTAAATTGAATAGAAAAATTCATCGGATTTTTTGTGTGTAGGGGCCTGGGGCGGCGTGCCAACATAGTGCCAAGGACTAACTTCTGTAGTTCAGGCCCTGGGGAGACACACCACCAGTGTGCCAAGGCCTAACTTCTAAAGTTCAGGCCCTAGGGAAACGGCCCACCAGTGCGCCAAGGTCGCCTGGTCCTTTTTCCTTTCTGTACTTCATTACGAACGTGTTGCTTCGAATAGTGACTATGTTCTCTTCTTTATATTAGCTTCTTAAGTATCCATTAATCCTTGAGAGATACTACATGTCCTAATCACATGTCTTAATTTACATACCAAACTAAAGTGAGTTTAAGAGAAGAGTTCAAGAGCTTTTATTAAGTTGATTTTTAGTTCTTGAGTTCTTGATCCTTTTTGAAACTCTATTCCTAATTCTTGAATTGCTTTATATTATGCATTGAGGTTCTTGTGTTGATTTATTCATGTCTTTATTTCAGTATGAACCCTATGAATTGAGTATTCTTTAGGTGAGTAGTATCATTGAGTTCTTGAGTTTTTGAGTTCTGAGTATTGAGTTCCCTATATTGTTATTGAGATCCTTGTGTTGATTCGTTCATGTCTATATTTCAGCATGAACTCTATTTTGAGTTATAAATCTTGAGAATCTTTTAAAGCCTATATTTGTGTTTTAAACTGAGTTTTTGAGGAAAGTTTAAAGAGACATTTTGAGTAAAGTTTAAGAGAACTAAGTACTCCCAAATGTATAATTTTTACATTGATAAAAGAGACACTTTGATTTCTTAAAAGAGTTTATGAGTTCACAGGTATTTCAAAGCAGTTACCTCTTTTAGGATGATAGTTTGAGCAATTATCTCAAACCAGAGAAAGCGTATGTTTTACACATTTGAGCATGACTATATATATTATTGGGAGTAGTATTGAGCACCGATCTGGGGATGAGTTCAGACAACTCATAGTCCTCATGAACCATGTAGCCAACATGGGTAAAGGATCGTACTTTTTAGACGACTCATTATTGCTTTCGAGCATAGCATAAAAGATCCACTTAGTTGAGGTGTTCTATACCCCAGCTAGGTATAGGACAATTCTAACAGCATGGGCGAGACATTGTATCATCACATAGCTCACAGTGATGGTTGTCGGTTAGAGAATCCCCTAAATAAGAGTAAAAAGTATTTTATTGTATTTTTATACATCGTTGAGTTTATATCTTTTGTTTTGTAACGGTTTAAACATTACATCTCTTGTTATTTCTTTTTTATTGAAGTTTAGTTGAGGAGAGTATTTCTGCTAGTCTCGTTAGTTAGTTATCTATGCTTTTAGTTCTCCTTGCATGCTCGTACATTCAACGTAATGAAGGCATTCGACCTGCATCTTATAATGATGCAGATACAGGTGTTCAGGATCATCCACATGTTCTTCATGGAGATCATTTGATATTCTAGTAAGCTTTGGCGAGCCTTTTTATATTCCGAAACACTTCACATTTACCTTCTAGTTAGTAGTTTTGAGATTTCATAGGTCTTACCCCGATATCCTTCTGTAATAGTAGATACTTCATAGATAGAAAGAGTCGAGGAGTCTCACAGTACTTTCTGGTATTTAAATATGTTTTGCAAACAATTATTGTATTGCAATCAGTACTTTCTATCAGATCCTTATCAATGAGTTACTCTCAGCAAAAGTCTTAAAAAAGTAATGAGACTACAGAGGGGAAGGAGAGTACCCCGTGAGTGAGCTTAAGTGTTAAGATTCAAAAGAATGCACTTTTATTCATATGAATCGTGTTTTTGAGCTAAAAGTGAGATGTACTCCCAAACTCTCTTCTCTAAACCTTATTTCAGTTGAGACCCTTATGAGGAAGTGTTTTTTAGAGCTTGGGTAGTATTTTCACCCAAAAAGATAATATGCGTTATGATGTTATGAGCCAGTAGTAGTAGAAGTTCCCAAAGTTATAAGTATGCATTTAGAAGTGTGTAACCTTAGAAATGGAGATAGTTAATGAGTAGAGTATGTAAGTTGTAGCCATGTACCTAGTAAGTCATTAATGATGAGTTTTTTCCCCTTATAGGTAGACAAAGAAGTTATGAGTTTGTGTAGATTTCATGATAGAAGGTAGAGTAAGAGTTTCTAGCATGGATGAGTTAGAGTATACTATAATAAGAAGGCAGTTTATATCAATGTAACATTGTGTTAGTTAAGGCCATGTATAGGTACTGAATACAAGAGTAGAATATTCATGAGGTAATAGATCTAACCTAGGCTTATTATTTTTAAGGGAGAGCCCATGATATTCAGAGGGTTATAGAACTAATTATGTAATGATGTATAGTGAATTGGTAGATAGTAATTAAATTGTGAAAGGGAATGTGACGGTAAACTGTAAGTATATAGACTTAGAGATAAAGATTGACTACATGTCATGAGGTCTTGTGAGCGAGTGTTTCTTAATTTTATCTAGTAGTCGTAAGTTATTTTAATAGGTGATAAATTATATTGATATATGTGTTTGGTACTAGACATTAAGCTTGAAGTTGGGACGAGTGTCATGATAAAAAAAATTGCAACATGAGGGTGATGATGTTAGTTTTAAGATCTGATCTAGTAGGTTTTACAAGACTAGGAGAGGAATTAAGGAGTTATATTCAATGCATGTGAATGGTTAAAGTGTGATGTTATTACCCTTAGATGAGAGAAATGAAGTATGAGTACGTCATTAGATTAGCAAGAGTTGGGTGAACTTCAGCCCGTATTCTTGGACTGACATTAAACCCTACTTCAAGTTCATGAATTCCTAGCCCTTATCCTCTCTTAACTCTCTCAGGAAAAGCCTGTCTACAAAAGCTCTTGTAAAATAGTCCCACATCACAGGAGCTGCATTCTCACCCCTGTTTTAATTCCACTGCGTGAACCAGATATGAGCCACATCCTTGAGTTCATAGGATGCTAGTTCAACACTCTCAGCACCAGTCACTTGCATTACTCCGAGAATCTTCTTAACCTCATCAATGAAGTTCTGTTGGTCCTCACCAACCTTCGACCCTAGAACTCTAGCGGATTCATACTAACAAAGTCTCAAACCCTAGTTGTAGTTGATCCACCAGTGGTGTTTGCAAGAAATGGGGCTTGCTGATTGTTCTGGTTGGCTACGGTATGAGCCAAAAACTCAATCGCATTACGAAACTCTGCATTCGTAACCTCATGGTTCGGGACTGGAGGAACTGTAGTAGCACTCCATGTGTTAGCTCTGTGAGGAGCTTGATCTAAAACACAGAACGGCGGATTAGAAAGGATAATTTAACTCACACTTCACGCACGATATGAATAACAAAAGAAGCGATGTGTTTCTTAGAACACCTAGTAGCTTCCCTCTCATAGGTTTCGTGCGCTTCACACTCAAGAAAGAGACTCTACTTAGTGTAGCTTTTAGACACCCTAGGACTTTTGAACCTGATTTTCTGACACCAAATTTGTTACGCCCCGAGTCTACCCCCTATACATAATAAGAGACCTAGGACCACGAGTGACCCCAAGCTAACCCTGAGTCTGGCATGTAACAAGCACACTGAAATATAACTAATTAAATCACATACTATGCAAAATCTAAAAATAATGGACATCTGGAAAGGGGGAAAACACAAGTAGTCTGAATGTACAAAATATAATTAAAATCTAGTGATGACTGAAACAACACTTAACAACTCGAGCTGAATATACTACTATGTTTGAAAAGCCTCTAACTGAGTTGAGTTGCTGGGATATGCCCCGAGCTAATTCTAACAGGACTGAAAACTGAAAGTAAAGACTGGAAAGTAAAGCCTGTCTATTTTCCTCGGAGTATGAGGACTCACCACTAAAGTTGCTGAACTCAGATTGGGAATTGAACTAAGCACGATCTGGATGTTGAGCGCCTGAACCTATACCATAAAATGATGTAGCGCAAAAGTATGAGTTAGTACTTTGAATGTACTGAGCATGTAGGATATAGATATGCTAAGTTGAGTGATATAAACAAAACAATATAATACTGGCAATATAGACTGAGCATGGCAATAGGTTGTACTGAAGTATAACTTAAAATTGAACTAGATGTAATGACCAAGTACTAATTATGAAGATAACATGTTGAACTGACTACTGAAGTAAATTCTAATTACATGGTCAATGCAATAAGAGTATGACTCACAATATTTTTTATCTTGGTTGTGTTGGAGCACTTTTGTCCAACTTTCAAGGTTGATGCCCTTCCCACCAACGCCTTTTCCTTTTGGTTGTTTTTTTTGTGTTGGAACACTCTCTCTCCAACTCTCGTTGATGCCCTTCCCATCAACTCCGTTTCTTTTTGTGTTTTTTTTTGTTTTTTTGTTTTTTTGTTTTTTTTTACTGTGTTGGAACACTCTCTCACTCTCTCTAACTCTCGTTGATGTCTTTTCCACCAACACATTTTCTTTTTGTTTTTTTTTATGGTGTTGGAGTACACTCTATCCAACTCTAGTTGATGCCCTTTCTATTAACTCTTTCTTTTCTTTTCTTTTCTTTTTTACTTTCTCTAGCTTTTAATTTAGAAAAGAGTTTTTTTTTCTTGTGCTTGGTTGCACTTTTTTAAATCTACAATATTTTTGTAAGTCTTTGTTCTTGGCATGTTTTTCATGCATATATCATTCATCTAGCCTTTGTCAACATGTTTATTGGCCAAATGGGCAGCATATATGGGTCATAACCGCTCGCCGACAGCAGAAACTCTAGGATCTTCTACCAGGATCGTAAAAGCTCTGATACCAATTTGAGGAAATTTTTTTATTTATAAACTCTTGTATATTTCTGTGTATTCAGTATTTTCTGTATCTTGAAAATAACTAGTAACATCCCTATTTATAAAAATAAAAACCAAATTAAACTAGGACTAGGAACCACTCTAACTAACAAATCCTAATTAAACATATATATGTAAATACCATTAACAAATCCTAATCACTTTAGGATTCATACTCCATCTTCGAATTATTATTCCCAACACATACGATGAATCAGGAGGTTCAAATATTTGATATAAACAGAACATAGCAAGAAGAGGGGGGGACTAGAACTAACTTGAGTATGTGATTGTGGGTATATATCTTAGAGATATGAAGTTTAGCAATGGCATCAATTTTAAGTTGACAGTGAAATAGTTCAGATTCTGGAAGGATAGGTAATGTGATGATGATGTTGTGAGAATTTCTTTACGCTCTTTCAAAAATATTTTGGCCAAAAGGATATGATGACTCATCAGGTTTATACGACAGGACATAAA
>JAJONR010009598.1:0-20741 GCA_029582245.1 Solanum etuberosum
ATTCACACAATATATATATATATATATATATATATATATATATATATATATATATATATATATTCGAGATTAAAACTTAAAATATTTAAAAATATATTCATGTAGTGGTGTCCTATACATCTCATGATGGGATATCTATTAGTCATCAAGGATATGAAGACCATCAAGTAGATTCGAAGTATTTTGAATACCTTAGAAGATTAATGAAAGAAGCAGGGAAGATCTACAATATACTAAAATAGAGATTTAAGCAAGAGATGATTACATTTTAAATAATTAATAGGCTAGACTTTCCTTGGTTTTAGCTCAATGGTATTATTGTAACTAGCTTAGGTTAATTTATCTACTCTTATAAATAGTAGAAACTAGGGTTTATTTTAGGGGTTAGTTTTTGAATGAACATTTGATGTTTAGGCTCCTTTGTGAGTTTGGGAAAACCCTCAGATATGTTCAATTGAACCCTCTTGATTACTTGGGTAAGTCTTCA
Source organism: Solanum etuberosum (assembly GCA_029582245.1). NCBI lineage: Eukaryota > Viridiplantae > Streptophyta > Magnoliopsida > Solanales > Solanaceae > Solanum > Solanum etuberosum. The sequence continues at coordinate 488 of JAJONR010009598.1, forward strand.
CTTGTATGAGTTCAATTTCTTTTCATCGTTAGATTTTATTTTAGTAATTAAATGTCTTTTAGTTGCTAGATCTTCCTTTTTTCCTTCTAAATCTCTCTGTCTTCCTTTCTGTTTCTTAATCGGGTATCTAGTTTGTTTGATTGTAGTTCACTTTACTGTTCTTGCATCAAGAATTACATCAATTTGTATCTCTCCCTCTTCCTTTCTATTTCTAAACCATATTTCTTGCTTTCTTAATTGTGGTTCACTTTATTATTCTTCCATCTAAAATAACATCATCTAACTAACACAGGTACTAGGAAACTCTATCCTTCAAGGGATAAGCAGAAGAAATCACCTAGATTATTTGCCTCCGCTAGAAATTATACTTGATACCTCATGGTTCTAAACTCACTTTATTGACGGCTAGGTAATTTTTTGGGTTGTATGCTAAAAAAGTTGAACTTCTAATGTAAAAGGTATCTTCCTCTTGTGAACAATATATTGAATTGCCTTTTTTATTATGTTCCTTGAGCCTTACTATTCTAGGTAGGTATTATGTGAATTTTTATGCACCTCCTATCTATTAAGTTCTTTATTCCTTCACAATCCAATTATTAAGTTAAGTTAGTGTGGGGATTGAAAGTATAACTTATACATGTCACCTATACATCAATTCCTCCTCGCTCGGATCCAAAAAAACCAAGAGAATTCACCCCAACTAGCTTAGAATTGCCACATAGTTGTTGTTTATATCAATAGTTTTTTTGAAAAATGCCTTAATCATAACTTCCAGATAATGCTTAATAATGTAAACCTTTTATACTACCATGTTCAATATACTGCTAGCTTCGGTATTCACTTAAATTTTGCTTAGTTTTGTATTGGATTACTTAGCATTGTCTGTTGTAGTGGGTGTGGAGGAGTTATTGTTGTCCAGATACCTAATTCAAAGTATCACTTGACTTAGACCACAGTGATCCATAGCTTACGCAAAAATATAGGATATAAAATAAAAATGGTTCTTCTATTAATAATCGTTTTTTTCTATATTAAAGTATTTGGACAACCTATTAAATGTTGAGACATTTAATACTAGAATTTTGGTAATTTTGAATGAGTATGTTTTGCGTACATTGACAATAATGATGTTGAACCCCTATTCAAACATGTCCTAACAAAGCGTGTTGAGCTCGTTCAAGCAGATGTTCCCACTAATCGTGACTTTACAAATTGTCACACTTTTCTTGAGGAAGTGACTCATGTGATAGAGTTCCACAAATTTTTGGTGTCCATAAATGTCCCCAACTTCAAGGCATGTCACAGTGTAAACTTGATGAAACTCAAAGACGACACTTGAAGTACCCATAAAAATGGTGTTTCCATCTTTGTGATTTGTGGCTTCAGATTTGCAGTTGATTTGTGAGAGAGGAGATGAAGGGTAAATTTGGTCCCCTGGGAGCGCGAATTTGCTTGCAACATTTTTTCTCAAAGACAAAAAATATATTGCAATCACATAAAAAAAGAATGATTTTACTCATAAAGATTGTGAGTACAAATCTATTTATCCCTTGATTCTTCTCTCTTAAGATTTCTTTGTGATTCAAGGGTTGTTAGTGTCACTCGAACTAGGATGATGTGGACCTATTTAGGATTTATTTGATCATCATGAAAGGATTTTGTGGATCATGTTGAAGTATTGATTTTCAAGAAGAATTCACCCACATCTTGATCCCTTTGTGAATATTTCATGAATATATGGAATTTTTGAGATGCCTCTTCAAGGAAATATATTACACTTTATATTAGTGCGAGCTAGGGATTAGGGTAAAGTAGTCTCCAAGAATCCTAACTGAAATTGGACTCGTGTTGTAGTGTCCCAAAAAACTTTGATGTCTCAAATGTTGAGTTCCTGTCCCATGAATTTTTTTGGGTCACATAGTGCCCTTAACTTTCTTACTGGATAGAGTTTTATTGTTTGAGGTGTAATCAACTATTCCAGAAGAGGTCTTATTCTTAGAGATGCAGTATCTTTATTGAAGCCAGTCAACAAAGATCGCACAAGCAAAGGACTCAATAGCATCTCAAAGCACCTTTGGGAAAGTTGTTTCTCGCTCCCATCCAAACGTGGACATAAGATCTAATTTCTCATAACCCTCAACAGTACAGCATATCTGCCTTTTCATATCTTGCGAGGCATAAAGGATATTCTTGTGCCGGCACTACAGATTGAGCATAACATTCACTATTTACAAAAGTAAACCTCAAATCAGTAATTAGTCTTGGAGACAGTCCCGAATATTTGAAATAGAGATGTGTTGTAATAACATATTCTAGCACTAGATCTCCAAGAAATTCCAAATGCTGATAGCATCGTAGAATCTCAAATTGCATGTCAGATCCGTGAGTTAGTGCTTCAACAAGCAGCGAAGGGTCATGGATCTTTTAATGTAGAAGGAATTTCCCAGTACCTGACATTGACTAGCTTCTCAGAATTCATGGGGAAGTGCCTTGGCATAGGTGCATCAATAAAATCAATGTCTATCCCAAGCCATTTCATAAATGATAAAGCTACTACTTCCCCGCCCGAGCTGAGGTAGGCACCTATTAGTGCCTGAACTACATCAACTTCTCTCTTGCTTCTAATCTCCTGCTTTACCCTACTGTAAACTTTTACTGAAGGCATCAGGAACTCTTCGCCAAAGTTGTGAACTAGAGAATTATCACTAGGAATGAACCCCGCTTGAAGATCGAATGGTTCATTACAGATAAATCTCGATATTTTACGAGCACATCCAAGCTTGCATAATGTAGCCTTGGAAATAATTTCATTTTTTCTTAATACTCAGAAGACCCTCGTGATGATTTTCATAAGTCTTAAACAATTATATTCTGATAGCATATTTGAGAAAAGAGTCTCCAAGTTTCTCAAGTGATTCCAAATGAAACTTCTGGAGGCATTTCTTTGTTGTCATCACATCCAAAACCTTAGTAGTTAGGATAAAAAGCTTTAGTTTTTAGTGATCCAAAAGCATTTTTTCAAGATTATGTGGCATCAATGCTTTACTTATAAAGTATAAAGGTTCTAGCACGACAATAATTATTGGCAAAAGATTCATGACCTTAAAAGTCTTATGAATTCTAAGGTCTACATGGATAACAATGATTCTTTTATGGCAGAGTATATCACATTCTCAATTTGAGAATGGGATATACTTTGACATAATACATCCACTGACATACATGTATACCTTAGAATTCATAAGATTCTTGAGGTGAAGAATCTTTCGCCAATAACTATTTTCCATGCTAGAACCTTTACACTTTATAGGAGAAGTCATCCCAAATAAACTTGAAAATAATGCTTTTGAATCATTGCAAACTAAAACTTTGTATCCCAACTGCTACGGTTTTGGGAGCACTGACAACAAAGAAATGCCTTGAGAAGTTTCATTTGGATTCCCTTGAGACTTGAAGAGTCTTTTCTTAAATTTGTTGTCAGTATACAACTGTTTAAGACTGATGAAAGTCATCTTGAGAGTTTTCTCATCATTAAGAAAAATAAAATTATTGCCAATGTTGCATTGTGGAAGTTTTGATGTGCTCATAAAATATCGGAATTTATCTGTAATGAACCAATCGATCTTAAAGAGTGGCTCATTCCTGGTTATAATTCTCAAGCTCACAGCTTTGTTGAAGAGTTCCTCATGCCTTCAGTAAAAATGTATAGTAGGGTAAGCAAAAAGATTAGAAGTAGTAAGAGAGTAGCTGATGTAGTAAGAAACTAATAGGTGCCTACCTCAACTTGTACGGGGAAGTAGAAGCTCTATCATTTATGAAATGGCTTGGGCTGCACATTGATTTTGTTAATGCACCTATGCCAATGCACTTACCTGTGAATGCTGAGGGTTCGCTTGGGGACCTGTAATGGTTCTTGAGTGTCGGCCACGTCCAAGGTGTAGACTCGGGTCGTGATAAACTTGGTATCAGAGCACAGAGTTCAAGAGTCATAGGGTGTCTATGAAGCCGTGTCTGTAGAGTCCTCGTTATCGGTGTGAAGTACGCCACATCTATAAATAGGAGGCTGCAACATTTAGGAACTATCTCACTTCTTTCATAGTCTTAATCGTGCATTAGAGCTATGTCATAGAGATTTATTCATACTCGTGTGTTTCTCAGAGTCATTCGACTACCCCTCATACTAAAGGTTGTTGAAAAGTAAAGTAGAAAAATCCTTATGGATGAATTATTCTTAGCAAGAGTCTTGAGGAGGTCATGAGACTGCAGAGGGGCTTGAGAGAATCCTGTGAGTGAGTTAAGTGTTGAGTTCGAGAAGAATGCACCCCTATTCATGAAAATCATGCGTTCAAGCTAAAAGTGAGTTGTACACTCTTCCCTAAACCTTATTCAGCTGAGACCTTTAAGAGGATTGTATGTTTAGAGATTGGGTAATATCTTCACCCGAAAAGGTAACATGAGTTACGAGATCATGAGCAGTGGTAGTGAAAGTGCCCAGAGTTAGAGAAAAGTATGCAGAGGTTTAGTGATCTAAGAAAGGGAGATGGTGTTTGACGAACTATGTTACTATAGTTATGAACCTAGTAAGTTACTAATGAATAGTTTTCCTTTATGGGTAGACTAAGAAGTGATGAGTTGTGAAGTTTCCATCATAGGAGGTAGAGTGTGTTGTAGCTAGAAAAGAGTTTGTGATGAACTGTCATTGTGTAGGTAATGACCAAGTGTAAGTGTTGAAAATAGAAGAGCAGGAGTATTCCTGAGGTGATAGATCTAACCTAGGCTTATGATTGTGAGGGAGAGCCCATAATATTCAAAGTGTTATAGAACTAATTAGGCAATGATGTATAGTGAAGTCGGGCTGTCTATTTAAGGAAAGTTACCCGGATTTAAGATGGGTATTTTGGTTTTTTCCTTACTCTATCAGATTTAATTCATTTTTAGTAATTAAATAGGGGTCTAAACTGATTTGGTTCAGTTTACACAATCATAATTCACGCTAGGGTTTTAGAAAAGAGTTCAAAAAGAAAAAACGAGAAGAAAAGAGGAGAAAGGTGAAGGTTTCGTCAAGTTCTTGAGGTTTCGTTGCGGATTTTCGCCAAGAGTTTGATCCCTAAGAGGTATGTAAGTTTCCATAGTGTTGGGTTCGTTCACCTACACGCCAATCATGTTATTTTCTGCGTAAATTTCGTCCTAAAAAGTTGAAGGTTTGATGTTCTTGATTAGTGTTCTTGAATTTTCTTTCGTTCTTGAATTAGGATGGGATTGTTGAGTTCTTGAGATAATCGTATCGATTTTAAGAATTGTTTTTGAGTAGATTCTTGTGTACATATATTGGGTAACTGAATCTAAAGAGAAATTGAGAAAAATAATCCAATTCAGTTAAATTAAGGTCAGAAAATGAGTTGAAAAATTCGTCGGATTTGCCTGGGGAGGGGCTGGGGCAGCCCGCCCCAGATGCGCCAGAGGGGCTGGGGCGGTGCTCCAGCAATGTTCCAGATTAGTGTCTCTGAACTTTAAGTGCTGGAGCCCCGCACCTGCAGTGCGCCAGGGTCGCCTGCCCGCACCCGTTTTCTGTCGTTTAGCCCATTTGAGTCCTTCTAAAATGTACTAACACTTCCTATTGTTTCTAATTATTCTAAACTACTTCTAAACATCTAGAAATCATTCATAAACATGAATCCATAATTCAAATTCAAGGTAGAGTTGAGAGTAAAGTCTTGAGAGTTCTTCTAGCTTTTTGAGAAAGTCCCTTTGAGTCTTTTTAAGGAGTCTTCCACAATTTCTAATAATTTGTTTCAAGACTCAAGTAAGTGAGTATGAAAATGAGGAGAATGTATTCATGAGTCTACCCTATTATCGAGATCCTTCATATCATGAATCATAACTCTTGAATTCATAATACAAATTCAAGAAAGAGTTAAGAGTAGAGTTCAAGAAAGTCTTTTAGTTCAATTGTGAATCCTTTGAGATCAACTATCGATTTGAGATAAGTTTTGAGGAAGTAAGTATGGAAATGAGAAGAGTCGTAGACATGAGTCCCATAGTGTTATGTAGTCCTCGAGTCGAGTCATTCATGCCAATAATTCTGCATGAACCCTATTTTGAGAGGAGTAGTATCTTCAAGTTCTAATCCTTGAGTATTGAGTTCCTAATCACTTTGAGATTATATTCCTAATTAGGGGGCTATTACATGCTACTTATTGAAGGTCCTTGAGTTGAGTTGTTCATGCCCATAATTCTGCATGAACCCTATGAGTTTAGCATTCTTGAAATGAGTAGTATCATGAAGTCCTTGAGTTCAGTTGTTCATGCCCATAATTCCATATGAACCCTATGAGTCAAGCAGTCTTGAGATGAGAAGTAACATTGAGTCCTTGATTTGAGTAGTTCATGCCCATAATTCCGCATGAACCCTATTTTGAGAAGTCTTTTGCAAACGTTTCTAAAACTTATTTTAAGACTTGAGCATATGAGTTTGAGAAAGAGTAGCGTTGAGTTAATTTTTTCAAAATGAATATATGGGAACTAAGTATTCCCAAGAGAAAATGTTTTCACATTTAAAAAAGGAGGAAACTGAGATTTCCAAAAGAGTTTTGAGTAGTTTGAGTAACATCTCTTTTAAGAGAAAGATTTTTGAGTATTAATCTCAAAACACAGAAAGAGTTATGTTTTTAAACATATGAGCTAGATATATTTTGGGAGTAGTATTGAGCACTAATATGGGGGGGAGTTCTAACAATTCACAGCCCCCAAAAACCATGTAGCCAACGTGGGTAGAAAGGGTCATACTTTTTAGATGATTTCTTATTATTTTTTAGCATAGACTAGTGGATCCACTTAGTTGAGATGTTCTATACCGCGGCAAGGTATAGGATAGTCCTGGCAGCGTGGGAGAGACGTCGTTTCATCACATAGCTCATGGTGATGGTTGTCGGTTAGAGAAACTCCCACAGAGTTATATTGTATTTTTATATACAAATTGAGTTAATACTGTATTCTTCAATACATTGAGTTGCTATCTATTTTTTTAAAAGCTTTCCATATATCACATCTTTTATTGTTGTTTTATCTTCAGTTGAGTACCTTTGAGTTGAGTATAATATCTTTGAGTTGATTATCTAATCTTTGAGCTGAATATCTTATCTTTTAGTTGAGTATCTTATTCTTCAGTTGAGTTTACTTGAGTGAGTTGAGAAGAGGTAAGTATGTTTCCTTTTAATTAAGTTCTAGCTTATGTTTATGCTTTAGAATTCCCCTTACATACTCGTACATTCATTGTACTGAGCCATTTGGTCTGCATCGTTTCATGATGCAGATACAGGTATTTCAGGATCATCAACAGGCGCTTCGTTGATACCACTCGCAGTTCTAGTTAGCTATGGTGAGCCTCCTTGCTTCCGGAGGATTTCATTTACTTTTTTCAGTGGCTTCAAGATGTCGTGGGTCTTGTCTCGACTTCCATCATTGTCATTTATAGGCTTCATAGATATACAGTAGAGTTTGAGAAGTCTGTTTCATTATCTTATTAAATGTTTTAAAGACTTGAGTTGCCTATTGTTGGCTAGTTGAATATTCTATTTATATTCAGAGTAAATCGTTTGAGTTAAAACTTTGTATTGAGTTCCATGAATTTTATTCAGTTTTTAAGCTTTTGTATGCTTGAGTTAGTCTTCCGCTTGTAGTCATCCAGGATGAGGGTTCGCTTGGAGACCAGCAATGGCTCTCGAGTGTCGGCCGCATCCAGGGTTTAGACTCGGGTCGTGACAGGTGGATGTAATTACATTGCTCATCACAGTCACTCTATGTTAATGCATACACTTAGTTATTCTAATGTATAATTGTTGATAGATGATTGCTTATGGATGTAATTGCTCATCATATATGCAATAAAAAATAGGTAAATCTATTTATGCTTTTGTTAGTTATTGGGGAAGTTCCTCCATTCTTTTAAACTAGAACGGTTTCTCTCTTTAGTTTTTGTTATTTAAAAGTTTTAGAATTCATTATCTATTTTATTGTTTTTAGTCTACTCTATTTCATCTTATTTTCGAATATTTGTGGGATGAACATAATGTACATCAGAAGTTGTATAATTTATTGTGATGCTATAATAATGTAATGGATATTGATAAGTTTTTATATATTCTCTTCAAACATAATGTGAGATCTTCACAACTAATAACTCATGTGAAATTTACAATTTCTTAAAACTATTTGATATGATTGTCAGATTGTCCATTTGATATTAAGCTTTAATTTGGCGTTTCACTCTTCTCTTTTGATTAATTAATTTTATGAAGAACTATATATACATATTGTAAATGTATTTAAATCATTTACAAATATTTTTACTAAGTAGCGTGCAATACACATATATTTTCTATTCTGAAATACAATTCTTACAAATATATACTCCATCTGTCCCTAATTACTTGTCCACTTTTGAATTGGCATACCTATTAAGGAAATAATTATTGATATAGTGAGTTTATCAATTTACCCCTATTAATTATGATGTAGACAAATTAAAAACTTAAGATTTCAAGAAGTTCTACCTTTTTCAAAGTAATTAATTGAGTGTATAATAGTTAAAAATATTTTGTCATTTTTTGATTTGTCAAAATGGAGAAGTAATTAGGGACATAGGGAGTAGAAATCTTGTACTCCCTCTGTCCCTAATTACTTATCCACTTTTCCTTTTTTAGTTATCCCTAATTACTTGTCCATTTTGACAAATCAAGAAAGGACAATATTTTTTAATCTATTATACCATCAATTAATTACTTTGAAAAATATAGAACTTCTTGAAACTTTTAAGTTTTTAATTAACCCACTTCATAATTAATAGGGGTAAAATGGTAAACTCACTATGTCAATCATTGTTTTCTTAATAAGTGTGCCAATTCAAAAGTGGACAAGTAATTAGGGACAAAGAGAGTAGTAAACTGTGTAACACACGTTCTCAATAACTAGTATATATTTAGAATTGCAACAAAATATTGAGTCCGAGAATGATCCATTAATTACCTCGATATGCGATGTGATTATACATCATTATAAAAATTGTCAAAGATGTAAACACTATTGAGTCTAGAAATGTTTCTTTGCCTATAAACATATATCTCATATTGAGGCACTGTATCATTTTCAAACTCAATAACATTTACATTTTTGGCTAATTCATTATTATGATATATGATAACTTCCCGTATTGAGGTAAAGGAACATTTTCAAACTTAATAACATTTACATCTGACTTATTCTTTATAATGATATATCTTGAAGTAACGTTGTAATCTTCATCAATTTATACTATTCCAGGAGAAAATGGTCAAGGCATTCTCAGATACTTTTCTCTCAATCATGGAGGAGCTGTAGCATTTCTAGTCAGTGTTGGTTTCTTTCAAGATCTACATTTCAACATTTGCACGGGTGATTTTTCATAGGAAAAAAATGTGACTAATATTTTTGTTTTCAATATAATACCTTTTGTAATTACTATTACTCGAGGAATGAGTAGTGTTATGAATCAGCTCGAGCTTAATATAAATATGGATGTCATAGAATCAATTATTGGGTAAAGAAGAAGTAATAGGACCAAAAGGTCTTCACAAAGGTTAATTTCGGATCCACGCTTAATTGGCCACTAGTTAAAAAGGAAGAGAGGTTATACTATTACTAGTAAAATTACCCGCCTCGTGCGGGAATTGAATATAATGGAATTTATAAACTAATATTTAAAACCTATGCGTCATTAAAACTAAAACACTATATTATCTTACATACAAGACTACATAGTAACGAACATTAATAATGTTAAGGAAAATGATAATTATAATATCTTATCATTTATTCTTCAATCAATCATCTTAATTTTATTTTATAATTTATCCTTTTGCTTTTTTGATAAATTATAGCATTTGATATTTTTGGGGAATCAAATGAACATCAACCTTAGATATTAAATTTTTTAATAAATAAATAATCATTGGTGAAGGGATAAATAAATTTTAAAAGATGAAAAAAGTGAACAAATTATAATTTTAACGGAGAAAATGGCCAAATGAACCCCCAACCTATTACCGGATTTCCAACTACACACTTTTACTTCACGGGAGTCCTATTACCTCCCTGAAATATTTAAAATTGAAATTATTACCTCCCTAAATGCTTATGTGGCAAAGTGAGTGTATTTCACTCTCTCAAAGAGAGTGAAGATCAAAAATAAATATTAAAACTTTATTTTTAATAATTTTTTATTTTTTATTTTTTTTTCTTTATTTTTTTATCTCATCTCTTTTCTTCTTTTTCTTAGCAACTTAGTAGAGCATCCATGGTAGTCATCAAATTTCACCATCACGATTTGGAAACACCACCATTACAATATCTTTTAACACACCATAATTCCTAGATAGAAACCTCTTTCCTACTCTCCACACAGTAAATAATTATTAAGTAAATTACTTTACCCTCATTTTCAAAATCAACTATTAGCCATTAAAATATCATTTTGAAGCTACTGTAACAAATTTTTTCAGTTAACAAAATTCATTCAAACAACTTAATAATGTTGGGAATCTCTTAAAAAATTCTCAAAATATTCTCATCGGAAATTTTTTTGACCAACAATTTATTTTTTAGGTCATTCCTCTTATTGAACTCCAACTCTTGCAAAAATAACGCGGAGGGCTGTCATTCCTCTAATTACCACCATAGATTTTTTTGAAATCCACCAACACCAATATATACCTCCTCTTAAATAGATCTTTCTTGTCATAGATGTAGCCCTAACCTAGTACCAATTAGTGTCATATGGAGCAAGCTCCATTTTCCCAGTTTTGATATTGTAGGTCTGCTCCTCCAACTTGTCAGATGTCTTGAGATGAGTGGCTTATGCTTTGACGAACTCGTGTGGTAAAACATCCTTCACATTTCTCGCCGGCTTCATTTTTTTGCTTCTCTACCTTTCTACTTGTGGCTCTATGATATGATGGAATTGAAGGATTGAAGAGGAAAAAGAACAAGAAGAGGAAGAGAAAGAAATTGAATAAATAAGAAAAAAGAAAAACAAAATAAAATAATCACTCAAAAAGGCAAGAAAATAAAAAAATAAAAAATTATACGTGTCAAACGTGTGGATTTCACTTATCAACATAAATGTGGTTGTGACTTTTTTGGAGGTAATAATTTTGATTTTAAATAATTCAGGGGGATAATAGGACCCCCGTAAAGTATAAGTGTATAGTTGAAAATTCGGTAATAGGTTGGGGGCTCATTTGTCCATTTTCTCAATTTTAACGTGTAGAAAGTTCAGCCCTACCTTTAGTTTTACATATATTTTTTTTAAAGTTCCTCATTTAAATGTATCATAAGTAATAATGAAAATGGAAAATTAATGTATATATTGGACAACAACTTAACTTATTATATATACTTGAAAGGGAAAAATATTACACAAAACTATTCAGTTTGTTTGGTTGCATTTTAAAAATCAGCATACCAAAGTGATGGAGTTACATTTAAAACTACACTTCTATTACAATCACAGTATCGAGAAACACATCTATTACTGCAAGAAAAGTATTTACAACTTGCAGTAAACTTGAGAATCTATCCATACTTCATATTTAATATGAGAAATTAATTTATTGTGTAGTTATCTATGTCGTTGGGATTAAAAGAGGCTCCAATCTAGTCATATTCATCTATAGGTCTTCCGGCACAACATCCTTGAAGCCATGTCAAAATTAAAGTTTATTAATTCTTGTCTTCTATTCATGGTTCACTTCGCACATCAAGGTGCGATAAGGTTTTTAAGGTCTTTATGTTCTTATAATGACATACCAGATTTGAGTTTTGTCTTCAAGAGATGGTAGTATAGATCTTTAAGTAAACTTTTTTATTGTACATTCAACAATTTCAGTAGAGAAAACTTGTGTGAATACTCAATAAACGTGTGTTATTTAATCTATACGAACAAATACTTTTAACAATAACTTTGCAAAATCATAAACAAGAATGTTTAAAGCACCTACTCAAACATAATAATTAATAACATAATCATAAAGTAATTACTGTAAAAAAACATAGCAGGATCTATAATAATAGAATGAAACATAAAGGAAAAAAAAATCAAGCTCACTAAATGCACGGTATCCCCTTAAGAAAATTAGTCCCCTCTAGTACCCAAGGTTTAAAGGAATAGACCCTCTCAATATAGAACAATTCTATTAACCGGTTTATTGATACAAAAGCAATGGTGTCAGTAAGCCACTCAACCCGAGCAAAGTGCAGGAATATTTAATTGTGCAGAAGAAGAAGAAGAAATTCAGAATATTTGTTGTTTTAAAATGAGTGGGAATCCCTCTATTTATAAACATCAAAGGGTAGTGTGAACAAATGCTTATTGTGCCTTATCAGAAAGATCACAACTCTTTCGAAAAGTTACAACCCTTCCGAAAGGTCACAACCTTTCATAAAAGTCAAAACTTTTGAAAAAAGTCACAACGCTTCATAAAAGTCGCAACTTTTCATCAAAGTCATAATTTTTCATGACAGTCACAACTCTTAATATTTCATTCAAAACTTTTAAAATCCAGCAACGTGTACTTCATATATCAATTCAAATCTCTAATAAATGACATTGACTTTCAATCTATATTGTAACTCAAATCACCAAAAGTAAATAAAGATTATAGAGCAACAATAGACTAATGTATGCAACAATGCAAGTATACATAGGATTAAAGGAGAAACATTCACAATTCAAAAATTAAAAATAAAATTTTCAAGGTTTAACATTTATATATACATATGAGCCAACTAACTCACATTGTTTGGTCCAATATTTCATTCTGGTACCAGTTGGTTCAACTTAAGTTTTGCCTAATATTCCTATCTGATGATCAGTTACTTAAGTAAGTTCAAAGGGGATGATATTTATACATATGGAAGATTTGGTGGATGCTTAATTTGTAAGATTGTGCTGACGGTTATGAAGGTTTCTGAGAGGAGGGGAAGGCTAATTTTTGAAATAAATAAATAAAAAGGGAATCTTGGTTTGTGGTTGATGAGTCTGAGATTTTGACTCATTTGGGCTTTGTTTTGATAGCATAAGTGTCCTCAAATGCCTAATTTATGCCCTAAACTGATGTTAAAGTGTTAATTTGCAGCTATTAAGGCTAAGGAGCAAGGCAAGGACATGACTGGAAAAAAGGAACTAAAAAGCTGAAGAAGTGAAGAAAAGCGATCCTGGTGATCGCCAAGGCCAGTCGGCGTACCGCCGAGTGGCTCTTTAGCTCACCCAAAGTTCCAGCATGCCAGCCCTAGGGAAAAGCCAAGTTGGCGACAAAAATGGGCATTCGGTTAATCGTCGATCCACTCCGTGACAGCTGATGGCCAATCGAGTTGGTATATGTTTTTACCTTTTTATGATGCTTAGCTAAAATCTGAATTTCTTAGGGTGTGATAATGTGATTATGGGTTGAATTAGCTTATGGGTATTGTTATTTACTGATTTTAATGCTTAATTAAAGTGGGTTTAATTTTAGCTGTGTTTTAATCTATGAATTGTAGTTGCAAATGCAATTCTAGTCTAGAACTTTGGGCTTGCTTGACAGAAAAGTTTTAGAATCAAAGCTTTCGATTGATGATTGTAGTTATGGGGTTGATATTGGTTTAGCTTGAAAGATTAAATCCTAAATCTGATTCTACCCATCTAGCTCGAGAGAGTGGATGAATTACGGTGTGGGCTGTTCGTATTTGCTAAGCTTGTTGATATTCGAAAGAAATCACTTGAATCGGAGTAGTTGTTCAAGAGAAAACTATCTTACTTATAGACTTGCCTACCCACTTATATTTAGCTATTTGTTAGTAATTTCAATTACCCGTATAGTGAAATTTGCCTATAATCGATCACATCCTGAGAATTCCTCTCTGTATTGTTATTTCCCTCATGTTTGATTGTGTTGTAGCTGTTAATTGATAAATCAAAACTCACATCTGACATTTGTTGTCACTCCCTTTAGATTTTTTTACGATAATTTACATTCCTATAACCGAATAGACCACGTTATAACTTTATAACTGAATTTAAACACGTACCACTCCCAGTGGGTTCGACCCCAACTCTTAGTTGGGTTTTGTACTGATTAACGATCATTTACACCTAGAACTGGATGAGGTGTATTTGTGACGTTCTATCAAAATGGTGCCGCTGCCGGGGAGTGGTGTTGTTTAGAATTTTATTATTGAAGTGTGAATTGTGATCTTTTTGTCTTATATTTGAATCCACTTACTTTGTTTGTGCTTGTGTTGGCTGTGTTCGAACAGAGGAAGAAATGAGCGTGAACTGGAGTAATGGTAGCCAAATTGGCTACCAAGATGACATCGGTAACATGAACGATGTCAATGACACTCAAGTTGGTGGTTTAGCTGAATCTTAATGGGTGTCCTCGTCGTGCCACGACGTTAAATAAGGTACTTCTTGCGAGGCAACCCAAGTCTTTAATATTTTCAATTTTTTTATTGAATAACAGGTGTTGATGTTGCACGTTGAAAAGTGAAAAGTGTTGAAAAATAGGCAATTAGGTGAGCTAAAAGTCCAGTCGGTGACTTGCCGAAGAGGTCGGCGAGCCCCACTTGGACCGCCGTTGGAACCACCCAACTTGATGGGGAATTCTGTAAAACTCGGTGAGCCAAAAGAACAGTCGGCGACACACTGAACAGATCGGTGAGCCCGATTTTGCTCACCGTTTGAACCCCCAACGAACTGGGAGTTCTGTAAAACTCGGCGAACCAAAGCACAACTCGGCGCATCACCGAGTGGGTCCGCGGACAAAACGTATTCCGCCAACTGGCCCGCGAACTAAAAGGTTTTAAAGGCCAAACTGTTTAAAATTTCAAAATTCTTCACTTTCTCACATTTTTAACTCCCGCACTTCCTCACCCAATACTAGATTATTTCTTTATTTTGTGTTTACTCTCGTACTACTTGGGATCTTTGCTCGGATTTTGTTGGAATTACTTTGCCCCCTAGCATTTCAACTATTCTTTCAGCACAAAAGTTTGTTTTCCGAACCCCGAACTAAATTTTTGGTTGAACGCAAATGAAATCGGTAAATTGTTGTTGATAATTGTTGGGTAGTATGGTTTTAACATCGTTTAACTGTTGGATTGCCTATAATTGATTGAATTTGTTCCTAATTGCTCATAAATGATTAATTCCCGTGTCGTTAGTCAATTATATTGTTGAGTTATTCTAAATCTGTGTTAGGTCTAGCTGGGTGAAGTCTGAGTAACCTCGGATTGTGCCAAATGTCGTAGTTTGCCTGATGATAGAGCGGTTAACGTCATTCTTAAGGGCAAAAGACATCAAATGGCCAATTTTTGCCAAATCGGGGGAAGTCTGAGTACCCCGAAGGCATGGGTAGTATGGGTCGTGATTGAATTTCATGGTGTAAGTGTTTAATTTTGATTTTGTGGGCTGCGGGTTGGATTTTGAAGAATGTGGTAGAAAACTGGCACGAAGGGCCATTTTGCGAGCTAGGTCAAGCTCACTGATTGGTTCGGCAATTCGCCTAAGTTCCCCTAGATCGCCCTTTAATTCGCTAAATATTGAGTTTTTGTTCTATAACTTTTGGCGATACACATGTGCTCGCCGAGGTCACTCGGTTTCTCACCGAAAGTACTTCTTGATCGCCCTTTTGTGCCCCTAATTCCTTAAAATGCACTGTAACTTTTGGTGAGCTACTTTTAGTTCGCCGATTGGTGTCGGCGATCTACCAAAAGGGCCTGGACATAGCCGATCAGCTTTGAGTTTTTGAAATTTTTGTGCTGGAACATTCGGGGAACCCGACTTGGCTCGCCAAAGTAATTCGGTGACTAGCCGAACGGTTCGGCTAGTCTTCCTGCAGTTATTTTCTGATGTTTTCCTTGAATTTTTCTAACACTTTTCATGTAGTTTTGCAGGAATGACTAGACCCAAGGTTTCCGGTGGAGACATGCTTCCCCGAAAGCGGGAGCGTGGAGTGGTTATAGATGAGGAGGCAGCTGCTTCCAAGGCCAAGAAACTACCTCCATAGGGGGTAAGGGCAAGGGCAAAGTGCCTGTAGTTGTGCCTCCTGAGGAGGAAAACTTAGACAGTGAAGGGGTTTCGAATGATTCTCAGGCTTCTATCTCTGAGCCTGAGGATGATCAGCTGCTGCAGACCCAGAGAGTTGATATACGCTCCAAATCTCATCATGATCCGTCTAGGATTCTGGAGCCTACCTCTCCAGCTTTAGCTCCAGTGCCTCCTCTGGCACAGACGATGGTCCCAGCACCACCAGTACAGGGTCCTCCTCCCCGATCACTCAACAGATTAAAGTTTGAGGGACTGAGGACCATATTAGAGGAGAAAAGATTTTCCACAGATGGTGTGGTGGATAGATATCCAGCGGTGCCGGACACTGGGCCTTCAGGTACTTCTAGCTCCACTCCTTCCGAAACTCCTAGTTCTTCTACTGCACCCCTTCTACCTGGATCTGCTGCTTCTTCTGCTTCTAGGCCTCCTATCACCCAGGCGATGTTGTTCAAGATGGGGCATCTGGCCCAATCTATTGATATGCGTCCTTCCCGGCTAGAGGCCGTGATTCCTGGGATGATCGAGTGACACCTCTCAGAGCTTCGATCGATACCCTTAGTGCAGGAGTTAAGGTGTGTGAGAGAGGACGGGGAGTTTATGATGATGTGCCGGCCTTGAAGGCCGATCTTGTGGGACTCCGTAAATATGTGGATGAGCTGAAGTCCACCGACCTTTCCATACTCTTTGGTACTGTGGACATACCAGATGTCCCGAGCTCTGATATTCCAGCCTGTTCAAAAGTGCCTCCGGCTACCACCGAAGATGAGATTAGAGGTGATGAGGCTGATGCTGATTCCGAGGCTGAGACAGATGAGGAGCAGCTTGGTGATCGAGAGGATGTTGTCTATGAAGACTTGGTTGATTTGGAGGGTGCCATGTACGAGACTGCCAGACTGGCATCGCTTCGGGATAGTACTATGGTGGGCTCCAGTGAAGCCAAGGATGCTGAGATACCGGGCACTGATTCCCCGACAGATGGACTGAACGATACGCAAATTCACCCCAGGCCTAGCCTGGCAGGATGATTATTTTTACCTCCCTCTCTGTTATTTTATTGACTATTGTGTTTTAGTTGGATTTGACGACAACTTCATTTTTTTTTTGTTGGGTGAGGTATTTCCATACCTACTTCTTTTGTCGGCTGTTTTGTGAATATTATGTTTTTGTGATGTGAATATTTGAGCCTATCGGGTTATTTATATATTGTGGTTTTGGAATTGTGGCCGATTGTTTTGATAGAAAATGGTTTTAACCCAAAGTTTAAAAAATTTGCCACCTCTTTTGTGTGTGATTGTGGTTGTTCTTGTACAAATTTGAGTGTCGGTTGTGATCAATACCGATGACTTGAATAGTGCTCTTAATTGAAAAAAATGAATGTGCGGCTACGATAAGGCAAACGAAGTTACATAGGCAATATGTGAATTTTAAGCAGCTTGTTGTGACTAGCTGATTGTCGATGAAGTCTCTTGCAATGAACATTGAACGCTAGCTAGAAAGTGTTGAGTATTGTTTGATAATTGTATATATGGCTTCTGTGCTGAGGTTACCTTGAACATTATGCTTGATGACACCTAGAATTTTCTCTGTTGGTCCGATTGATTGAGTGAGGCAAGCGATAGACATGATCTTAGGCAAATTTTTTGAAGAGTGGGCCTATTTGACAACATATCTCTTTATGGCAAACCTTGTGAGATGTGTGAACCTTGCTTGACACCTTTCGAGCCTAACCTTTTCTTGGAAGAAGCTTGAACAATTGTGACCTCCTTTTAACCCTTCACCCATAACTTTCATTAAGAATGGTTTGTTTGAATAGCCAACTTAGGCCAAAAGCCTAAGTTGGAGGTGTGGTGAAAAAGAAGGAGAATCAAGAAGTGAGAAATATTTTCCCGAGTTGGATTGTTTGGAAAAATAATGGAACCCCTCCATATATGTAAAAAAAAAAAAAGAAATGAAAAAGAAGAAACCAACGAAAAGACTGAAATAGAAAAAAAGTTGTGAAATAAAGTTGTGAAAATAGCAAAAGAAATGGGGTATCTGGTGATTCATGTCTAGTTGAATAATGGGGTGGAATATGATCATGTTTGAATGAGAAAGAGAAGGAGAAAATGATTTTCAACCCATACTTCATGAAGGTAGGAGCCACTAATCCTAAATTGCCATACCCTTACACTCAGCCCTCTTACAAGCCTTAAAAAGACCTTTTTGATCTTGAGTGAGCTGAAACGAATGTTGATTGAAAAATAAGGGCAAGCCTATGGGTGAAGTCAAGCATGTGTTCATCTTTGTAAATGTGAGAGTTGTATCTGATTTCGATACTTTAATTTGTTGATAAATTTTGTGTGAATATGGAATCATCTTCATTGTGAGGGCATTTGAATACATTTGTTGAGCTTGAACTTACATTTGAAGCAAACATTGTGAGCTTGAGTACTCTTGATGATGGTGAGTCACAATTTGAAACTTTGAGTGCACAATTGATCATTGTATGAGTAGTTTGAACCTTGTTTTGTGCATTTATGCTGAGTCTTATGCAGCACTGTTTGTACACATCTTTGTTGAACTGATTGATTTTGAGTTTTACTTGAGGACAAGCAAAAGTTTAAGTTGGGGGGTGTTGATGAGTCCGAGATTTCGACTCATTTGGGCTTTGTTTTTATAGCATAAGTGTCCTCAAATGCCTAATTTATGCCCTAAACTGATGTTAAAGTGTTGATTTGCAGCTATTAAGGCTAAGGAGCAAGGCAAGGACATGACTGGACAAAAAGGAACTAAAAAACTGAAGTAGTGAAGAAAAGCGATCCTGGTGATCGCCAAGACCACTCAGCGTACCGCCGAGTGGCTCTTTAGCTTGCCCAAAGTTCCAGCATGCCAACCCTGGGGAAAATCCTAGTTGGCGACAGAAATGGGCATTCTGGGAATCGCCGATCCACTCCGCGACAACAACTTTGATTGCCCAAAGTTACAGGACCTGGGATACTGCCACAACCCAGACTGTCGTGATTGCCACCCACATTAACCCTCCGGTGGTAGAACTATTACTACAACCCAACTAAGAAGCCTTAACCAAAATACTACACATTTAAAGATACAAAAGAAGGTTTAAATGCAGGAATAAAATGGAGTTCCCATAAACTCCAAAAGTTTGACAAAACCATTACCAAAACATTGCGAAAAACACCCCTAGAAACTGAAAGTCAATGCACCAAAACTCTACTAACGACAAGTCTAAGAACATGGATTACAACCCCGAAACTAAACAACCGATTATCTAATGTACTAGTCTAAGTCTGAACCGAAATGGACTAAATAGAATGAGAACTCATGGCAGCCTGGAAGAACTGGCTCACCCTTGAATTCGGTCTCGATCAGTGATCTCCTAAATGAGGTCTGTCAGTAGCCGCCTGAAGATGCCCTGTACTCAACAAAGAAAGAGCAAGTGCAGTATCAGTATACAACTGGTTCTTCTATTAATAATCGTTTTTTCTATATTAAAGTATTTAGACAACCTATTAAATGTTGAGACATTTAATACTAGAATTTTGTAATTTTGAATGAGTATGTTTTACGTACATTGACAATAATGATGTTGAACCCCTATTCAAACATGTCCTAACAAAGCGTGTTGAGCTCGTTCAAGCAGATGTTCCCACTAATCGTGACTTTACAAATTGTCACACTTTTCTTGAGGAAGTGACTCATGTGATAGAGTTCCACAAAATTTTGGTGTCCCTAACTCCAAGGCATGTCAGAGTGTAAACTTGATGAAACTCAAAGACGAGACTTGAAGTATCCATAAAAATGGTGTTTCCATCTTTGTGGTTTCTGGCTTCAGATTTGCATTGGATTTGTGAGAGAGGAGATGAAGGGTAAATTTGGTCCCCTGGGAGCGCGAATTTGCTTGCAACATTTTTTCTCAAATACAAAAAATATATTGCAATCACATAAAAAAAGAATGATTTTACTCATAAAGATTTTGAGTACAAATCTATTTATCCCTTAATTTTTCTCTCTTAAAATTTCTTTGTGATTCAAGGGCTGTTAGTGTCACTCGAACTAGGATGATGTGGACCTATTTAGGATTTATTTGATCATCATGAAAGGATTTTGTGGATCATGTTGAAGTATTGATTTTCA